>NW_011626955.1:243526-268134 GCF_000204515.1 Acromyrmex echinatior
ATATATTATTCAAACGAATGAATTAATTTCAGAAATAATAATTACGTGTCGATATGGTTGTCGACATTAACGCAATTAATCTGAAATGTAATAATCCCCCCAAAATTCCCCAAATTAATCTTAAAAAACGTTTTTAATAATGCGTTGCTCTCGATACATATCGGTTATTGCGAAAAATTATTGCTAAGGTCTCGGTAGTCTACAGGCTCAGGAACGCTCGCACGGAATGCAAGAGATCCGGGTTCGGCTCCCGGCCAAGGCAATATTTTTTCGCAATAAGTTTATTACAGTTTTTTAAGATTAATTTGGGGAATTTTGGGGGGATTATTACATTTCGGATTAATTGCGTTAATGTCGACAACCATATCGACACGTAATTATTATTTCTGAAATTAATTCATTCGTTTGAATAATATATATATTAGTTCATCAACATCTTAATACTTAGACCGTAGTGGCGCTTCAGATTGTAATGTTATATAATAATTTAATTATGTTGCTATTATTTGCAGGACAATTGATAAATATTTTTATTAATCTTCATAAACGTAGTTTTCAGCGTAATTTGCATTCGAACAAATTATTCAGTAATTAACAGGGAATGTTCTCACTGCTTGTCAACTTAATCAATCGTTAACAATGATAAATACTGATCATTCGGACGAAAGCTCGATAGGTGATGGAACGGACGGTTTTGACGCCTTCGGAAACTCACAATTGAAGCTCAATCGTTAGAGTAGCAAGTTATTGCGTAAACACACCATTCTCCGCGAAAAGCAAATTGCCGAGAGGATAGTAGATCGGAGACCATGCAAAATAACAAACGACCTGTTGGCCGTTCCGGACGAGGGTGTAATTTTTAAGTTTAATTCTGCTGTCCCATGTGACAAAACGGGTGGTGGTGCCATCGCCCTGCGCCACGGACCCGATATATTTTACGGCGAAAAACAACGGTCCATTATTTCGTTTTCAATGATGTTCAACGAATGATTTTCACGACTAGATAGCTTTGTTTACAAGAGTTTAAAAACGATTATTATACGTAGCGACAGATTCGATTTTTGCGTCGAGATTTAAAGCGGGAATCTTTGCATTATGTACTTCAGCGGCAGCTGCGGATTTCGCTCTTTACCGGTGATATGCAAATGTAATAGAATTAACAGTGGCTTCTCCCTGTGTGTAGGGGACGAAGAGTGGGACGACGATAACGAGCAGAATGTCCTGGAGGCGGCCGAACAGGATAACGAAACGACGACGATTAAGCGTGAGTGTTATTTGTTAGACTGCCAGCTCTCATGGACTTTTCTTTAGTATTTACGTACAACAGGTGGCAACGTTTGCACAAGTGAATTATACAGGATAAATAGAAGGTGTTTTCACTTATTTTAACACACTTTATATAATAAAAATTGGGAAAATTGTAATATAGGAATTTCAACCTACATTAAATCGTTTGCAATGGATTAATATATAATATATTATTATATATATTAATCATAATATCAAGCATAATTTATTTACTTTTCACTCGATAAACAAGTATTTATGACACATAAACATGAGATATTAAACGAAACAATTTTATTGATTATATACAATATAATAGTATTAATTATAATGTAAATTAAATAAATTAAAATTAGATTCTTTGAATAAAAAATAATTGTACGATCACATATATTTCAGAGGATGATGAGGAAGAGGAAGAAGAAGAGGAGCTACAACGAGCGTTTAGCCGTCAGTCAGAAGGTAAGACATATTTAGAGTGATATATAAATAATGAAATGTTGTAACTGCTTCTTGTCGCTTGAATCGTAATATTTATTGCGAGCACTTGCATAATTCTTTTAGCATCTGATTTAAATTCATATCTTATTCTCGCAATAAAAATGACATAAGTCGAAATTTTTCAAATTTCGTTATTATTTATTATGTGCGAATTGTGTTCTAAATATATTGACCTTTAAGTGAATTCTAAAGATGATATTTTTTCATATTGTAAGTAGCATTTACACATAGATGATTCACTGACGTATCATTACGTCAATATTTCGTTCACGCATGCCATACATACACATTTTCGTATAACAATTACGTTTTAATTGGACATCTAAATCCAATTTTAAGAATTTTACGCTGTTTCTTCATACAAATTACTTAGTCCGTGGACTACTATTTCATAAATAAGTACAGATTGCACAGCTTTTGTATGAAATGTTGTCACGACGTGATAACTCTATCATATTGGATCAAGAAATGGTAAAGATTTCAATTTTGAAATTTTTTGTTGTCCTCGGTATAGACTTCACCTCACAGACACGTATTAATGCGTATACTTTAATCCTGGAAAAGAATTCTTGAATCTGTGAAAAAGGGAAAAGGTAATTGTTATTCAAAAATTATATTTTAGTTCAGTTGGCAATACAAATGACTTTAGGATCCCTTTAAATTATGTTATTTTGACTAAGAAATGTTGAATATCAATTTGACACAAAATTTTTAAATAACATAATCACATTATATTAAATTGACACTCGAATATATTAAAAAATTCAATGCAAAAATTTAACAAGGGATGGATTATTTCCAACACAAATATAAAATGTTTTTTTTTTACGTACGTCCCAAAAAATGCCACAAAGGAAAAATGACACAAGTCAAAATAGGAACAGAGTTTTTAGAGATAACTTAATTTAATATCTATCTTACAATTTCTAGAGAACTTGAAACAAACAATTTGTTATTCTAAATTAACTTATGTCTAATACTGCAATAATAAATAATTAATTTTGAAATATATAATTTTCTTTTCTTTCTCCTAAACAATCATATATTTTTTACTAGTGTCATTTTTCTAGCAAGAGTATGACGAACATTTTTCATAACGTACAACCTTTTTCTATCAAAATTTGCAGTAAAATCGATTGCTTTGCTGCGCAATGAGAACTATCCCGTGTACACAAAACCGGCCTTCTTTGCGTAACAATGCGAAGAAATTGCGAGAGAAAGAGAAAGAATGAGAGAAAGCCGCTCGGTGCATTCTGGTGCATTACTCGAATTGCCCTACGGGCACGCAACAATGCGTCGCGATGTATTGTCATTGTTGTTCGAAGGTGTTCAAGAAGCGCGATCCCGCCATAAATCCCATGAATATGGGATTCCTTGGTCCCTTGGGGGACGCGCGGCACGTAGCTATCCCAAGCACGAATGCATGTACATCGAACAATGCCGACATCGCACATTTTTCGCCTCTTTCCCGCGCGCGGATGATGAGGCGTGCGTTGGCTTTTTGTCGACAGAATGACAGGGTTTTTAACTCCTCGTTCGTCACGCGGTTGCAACTGAATGTATGCATGTTCGATTATTTTATCGTGAAGCATTTCATCGGTATTTGAAGTTCAATGAAAAACGCAGAACATACATACATTTCGCAACAATATATTATATTTTTCATTTTTTTGAGTACAATTGTTATAAATGTCTTTTTTTTGACATAGTCTGATGTTAAGTATCCATTATTCGAAATTTTCTATATTAAAATTCGCTCCGTGAGGCTTTCTTTCGCTCTACCCTTTTTAGTTTGATCAATTCTATGAAAAATAATGGGAAAAAATTCGCATAATTGAAATTATTTTTAATAATACAAAAAGATAAATATAGTAAAATAAATGAAAGAATAAAGGGCTGCGAGCCTAAAAATCAAACAACAAAATAACAATCTACATTAAACGGTTAAAAAATGAAATAAAAAATGTCATGAAATTAAAAAAAACGTAAAATATAATTTAACAGTTAGTAAGTGAACAAGAAGAAACGTTTCGATCCCTCTTGGATCATTTTCAATGTAAAGACAAGCTAAAAATGGATATAACGTAGATAAAATATATAGAAATTAAATAAAATTCGCATACGGACGCAATATCAACTATAAAAATAAATAAATATAGTAGGCTAATGAGAGAACAATCCAATATCTGATTATTGATTGTTCATTAAATAATTGCGCCGTTTGTCGTTGCTGACTCTCATTAGCCTATTATATTTATCTTTTTGTATTGTTCAAAATTCGAGAGTCCTAATATAATTATTGTTGTTGAAATTTATTTTATTGCAATTATATATTTAATTTTCCACCGTAAATAAATTTTCTATTTTCACCTCCAAGACAGCCAACGAAACGGCCAACAGATTAACCGGATAGCATCTCTCGCGACGTCTACTTTTCGTTTTCTTTCGTAGTCTCCCGACAGTTTCTATCCGAACTATTTTTGCGCTAAGTAAAATTTCCGCGTCCCCTGTGTGCGCACAGCGTGTGCCCTACGGTACCGCCCTTGTTACGTAACTAGCGAAACTGTCTCGAAAGATTCGTACCTTTCCCAAGTATCCAGCAGTTTTCCTCCCCAAGGAGGCCAGGAAGATCAAACCTTTATCCGCTCCCCCGTACGTACGGCACGATTATTATTTCAGGTTACCTTTCGCAAAGTGTACTTGCGCGCGCGCTTTATACTCGGAGGTAAAACCGGCTTGGAGGAGCTCGCGAAGAACGAGGTTGCCTCCCGCAGGAGGCGGCCCGTATTCCCACGGGAGATGCCTCGTCCGTCTGCTTACCTGAAAACATCGGGCTTCCTTCGGCTTCTTTAATGCTCCGTGTACCCACGCCGCTCATTAAACCATTGGGACATCGTTATTTTCTCCCTTTTTTTCCTCGTTTTTCAATCCAGTGAACACACTAATGCCTTCGTTCCGCAACGATCGGTGAACGTTTTCAAAGATGGCTTTTAACTTGTTTCTTTAAACCTTCCGTATTTAATCTTTTTAAACATTTCTTTTTAATGTGCCTTCTTTAAGGATCTATATGTTTCTTCGAGCTTTTGTCCTTAAATATCTAATACTCTTGAATGTCCTAAAAAGATAAATTTCACTGTGCTTGATGATAAAAATCTCCATTTGAGAGAGATTTGAAATTCTTTGCACTTAATTATAACATTTTAATACGACAGAATTATAAAAGCACTTTAAAAACTAAATGTCAGGGTTGGAAAGTTACATTATAAAACAGTAATCTATTACCATTTATTTTTCTCTGAAAAATAACTTATTACCGTTACATTCATTACTGATTTAAACAAATAACTTCTTACCGTTACTAAAACATTAATGAGTCATTATAATTTCTATTACTTTTTTTTATCACATTTTGATTATCCTTTTTTTATACTTTTCAAAATTGTCTGTGTTTTAATTAAAATTAGGATAATGACTTTGTAAAAATAATTTGTTATTGTTACTGATTTACAAAAATAACTTATTACCATTACTGTTATTTAAAAATTAACGAGTTATTCTAAGTTTTACTTGTTCGTCGCCATTTAATAACTCTTTTTTTACAGTTTCTTTTAGAATTGTTTATGTCACTAATTAAAGTTGAGAAAATTACTTTATAAAAGTAACTCGTTACTGTTGATTTAAAAAAGTAACTGCTACCATTATTATTATTCAAAAACTAATGAGTCGTTAAAATTTTCATTATTTTTTCACCGCATTTTGATAATCTTATTTGTATTGTTTGAACTATCTTTATTACCGATTGACCAAGTTCAACACGAGATGTATGTATAATGGTTATCATGATCAACATGATCAAATATAATACTCTCTTCTCAGATTTACCGCCAGCTCAGTGCTCCCAAAAAAGTACGAATAGTGAGTTTTGTATTCGAAATAGTGAGAGAAAAGTGAATTTTTTTGAAATGCTAAGCAACAAGCTAGTTTGTTTAGATTTGATTAAAATTAAATATAGAATATATTATCTAAGGAAATTAATACTATATTATTTCGAATATTTTATCCTGTGATAGTGATACATTCATTATTTAATATTCCATTCAATCTTTTTGAATTTTAAAAATAGTATCGTTAAAAATACACGTTTCAACAGAGAGGACGACTAACAATAGAATTTAAATTCAAAAACCGAAACGATTTAGGAAACAAGTGTCTAGAGACAAAGTTAATTTTTTTTAAATTAAATATATCATTATTTAATATATCTAGTTTATTAAGATTCTATAAGTTTATATTTAAGTCTTTCATAACCAATAAAATTAAAACATATTTAAAACTTTAGTATATAATTTTCCCTTAATATTACTTAGAATAACATTCCAATAAGTTTTTCGCATTTATATAAGTAATATCATTTTCTAATAAGTTTTTCATACTGATAAAGCCATTACTTTACATGGCACAGGTATGCATATGACTACTTTTCATGACTATCGCTCAATATATTGATTTAATTTACGTGGATTGAAATAACTGTAAATTGTAATGAAATGCTTAAATGAAAATCTTCCTTACTCTTTAAATCTCATGGAGTAAAATCTTACTCGAAGAGATAATTTAGCCTGTCTTGAAAAAAGAGTGCAAGTACGGTCACTCTTATTCAAGAATAGTAGATTTTCGCTCCTTTTAGAGTGAGATTTACTCTTTTAAAATGAGATTCACTCCATAGGAGTGAAATCTCAGTCTTTTTTTTGGAGTGAGGTTCCATCTACTCTGATATTGTACTAAATAATCAGCAATGAAGTAAGAGAATCCCGCCATTATATATTCAAATTATTCAAATCTACTCAGAAAAGGGATAAAGAAACGCAGAAAAAAATTTAAAAAAAAACATGACTTATTAGATAGAAATTATAGTAAACACAGAAATAATACAATTTCAGCGGAAAAAAGTGAGAATAGTCAGTTTTTACTGAAAAATTGAACAAAAATGAGTCTTCTTCAAAATAATGAATAAAAGCGAGAATAATGACTCGGCGGCAAGCCTGTTTTCTTCTAAAATTCGCTTACACATATTCCATATACATATATTATACGTGTACAAATTAATATAAATAAAAGAAAGATAAATGTAGCTATATTTATTGTTACCTAAAAAAAGAACTGTGTTATCGTAACGTTACAAATAAGGAAATGTATTCGTGTGTCGATATTCATTTATTACTGAAAAAATATCGCAGTCACATTGCAATTGATGATGTATAAATAATGTATAAATTACTTCTCAACTCAGCTAAATATCTAATGAGAATATAGGTCAAAGTAACTACTGAAATATTTTAGAACCGGAGTTATGTTTCACTTTCGAATCTTTGAAGTTTGTCGCGTTCAAATAATGGCTGAATAATAAAGCGTGATATACACTTTCGCATTTGCTTTTTCATTAAACTATTTTGTTTCAAGTTAGATGTAGACATCTTGATAATATTTGAAGAACAACATGTATTTGATTACGGAATATTAATATTTACGAACTTCAATTTAAGAATTACAAATTCTTTTATTTGAAATGCGACATTTATTTTTTGATATAATTTAAATTTTCTAGATGTGTATTAATATTAGAAGTAGCAAATTATCATTATTGACACTGTTTCTATTTTTTAAGTAATATTATAATATATTTTTTATATAAAAAAATGAAATTCTGAAATTCTTTAACTCTTTTCAGTAATTATCTTCTTCACTGATGAAATATTTGATTTTTCATAATTTTCTTTACTTTTATAGCAACTTATTCTTGGAAGTATCGAATTTCTCATTAAAAGAACCTTTTATAGCAACTTGATTCTTTTAATGCAAAATTCTTCTTCAAAATACTTCTAGTTAATAATCCAATAACCGATTTTGGCAAACCGCGAGGCGTAATAACGCATTTACTACTCTAATTTATTTAAGGCAAGGTGATAATTGATGCGCGGCACATACACCCCGCTATGGCAAGAATTTCTGACGCTTATGACATGCTATTTAACCATGCGATTATTCCGCCGAGACATACCTTAGAGATGCACAAACGCATCGATTCCTTCAAAATATCAGTTTAATCGCAAATAATATATCAATAAAATTACAAGAAAGTATTAAACATAAGAATATTTGAATAAGAAGTATGCCAGATGATGTACACTGAGATAAAAAAGTTGTTAGACTTTTAGATTAAATGCGTTTAATTATTCTTAGTAATTATTTAGTTCAAGTATTTATATAGGGTAACTTCGGCAAATATGCCGCGCTGGGATTTACGCGGCAGAAAAAATAGGAGTGGGGATAATTTTCCCGCTCTGTTACATGCCTTTATGTTATATTAGTATTGTGTTATGATTTCAGTTTCTCATTAGTAATATTAATGACATTATTGTGAGTTGAATCGATTTGTCACTGTGTTAAGCGCCAGATCATAAATTATAATCTACATAAAATGATTACTGTAGGACGTGCAAAAGACTTAGTGGTTATTTCGTAATACATGAGTGTAGAGAAATAGTAAAGCATGTTATATAACAAAATACAAGTACTTTGCTCTCGTATTCTTTGTTTAGTTTGCTGTCTTGTATATCCCACCTTTGGAATATATGGCATTTTTAACAAGTCACATTTATGCCCAAAGCATACAAAGTGCGCAAATTCAGCGCACTAAATATAATAAACGCATTACATGAAATATGTACCTCATGTCATAATACTTGTAATACATCTGGGAAGATGTAATTATTATTTATTACTTCATATACATATTTATCATTCTTATTCTTTAATAAAACTTTATAAATGCATTTTATAAGTTATTGTGTCATTTTACGTCTTATTTATATTATTTGTAAATTTTTTATGAGCCCCCCCTGCCCTCTCCTCCTATGAGTAGCCATGTATCCCACCCCTATGGGATATACGCAAAAATGCAAAGTTTAAAAAAGTTCATTTTTTAATACGAAATATAAATATTTCGGATTTCTAATATTTTTTTCATAATAGTAGACAGTTTTTACTGATATAGTTCGTTACTTTAAACATAGTAAATAATACTTGATAAATTACGTTTTTGATAGGCGTAGCTTATATATCGGAGTTACTTTATTTAGGTTAAATATATGTGCGTCATATCAACACAATTTTGTAATTTAAAACATGTTATTTGTTTGAATGAACAAATATTTGCAACATCCCGTAATCGCTGCATTTAGTTGTGAGGGAGTGAATGAGAGTGAGAAAGAGAGAGAGAGAGAGAGAGAATCAATTAAATATATTCTTTAATTATACGAGTATATATTTAAATATCAGTTGAATCAATTAATATTTTCTTAAAAAGCATAAAACTAAAAATTAGTAAAAAAGATTTTTTTTAATCAGCAACTTGTTTTTCACAGTGAATAAGGGAGGAGCTTTTTTTATCTTACATTTTTATATATGTAAAAATTTATGGATGTAGTTCCAAGTCTCAATTATCTCTATAGTCTCAATTTCGGGAAATGAAAAAAAAATGTTTTTATATGACAATATTTATCGATTAAAATCCGGACTGATTAAGGAAATGCGACTTTCCACGCGAAGCGACTTTCATCTCACCTCCTTCCCTGCTTAGAGGTGCACGACTTCCACGCAAAGCAAGATCTCTTGAATGAAAAGTAGAAAAAAATTAAAAAAAAATTTTTCCTGAAATTGCGACTATACATTTTTTATTTCTCACATTAAGTAGAATTTATGTGCAAAATTTCAAGTAAATATCGCAAGCGGGGGTCATTCGGAACTATATCCAAATTTATACGTTTAAGTTTGAACTTTCCAAACAATGATTACATTACCATGTTATAGTAAGTTATCATATTTAGTTATATACATTTTGGTGAGAATGGATGATGTCAAAGCGTTACTTTGGCAGCATATCATTGAACGATATTAAGTCTGTAATGGGATTTCGGTTACGGGATATCGACATAATATGCAACGTGGGATCACCTTTGCCACCTGCGCCATTCTATCGTCTTTTCAAAAGGAATTATCTTATATAACAATTCTCTCTTTTCATCTTATTCAGGCTCATCTAGAACTCTCTAAGTCGAGGGGGTAACTTTTTAATGTAATCGTGGGACAGAGTTCTCTCGAAATTATTATAAAATTCATATGAAATCTCTAAGTATAATCCGATAATTACATGTGCAATCACGAGAAATCATTATATAATTTCAAATAAAATCGTATATTTTACCAAATGACTTCATATATTGTGAAAAAATTATTCGTAATCAGATAAAATCGTATAATCTATGGGACAATATTTCAACTAGTGGTTACCCCCTCGCCTTAAGTAATATTTTAAAGCAAAGACGTCAAATTAGCATCTCTCAGTATTCTCTTTCTCTTTGAAATTCAATTGAGATGAAAAATCGAGAAAGTAATCATTTCTACAAAACGCGTTTCTTAGATGTACGTAATTATCTAAGAAAAATATAGAAACCCTTACATTATATAGCGAATAGAACGTAAATGCACGTTTTGCAAATCGGAAAATAATATACATTCGCTTCTAAAGATATAAATACGAACATCATATCTTGACTCACGTGGGATTGCTAATGACTTCACAACGAGCTTCCGACAACACGACGAAGACAAATGTTTAAACATCCTCGCGTCTGTATATTATTATCATCATCCGAGGAATATCTGAGGGCTTGTTTTCTCCATAAAGGTACGTTGAAATATAAAGACAAGAACGATAGAAGAAAAGAAAGAGTGCAAGAAAATGCCGACTAACACCTTATTACAACCTTCTTATTGCAACCAACTGAAGAAAAGACTATAGAAAGAAACAAAAACAGAGAGAAAGCGAAGGTGAAAGAAAGAAATTGAAAAGAGAATTTGAAAAGCTAAAGTCACCCTTATTGAGACTCGATTATTCAACCGGTTGAATTATCTGCTCGATTTTCCGTTTTTTCTATCTTGTTATTATAAAAGCAATAGTGTTCATCAATATTTTTATTGTTAACGCTGCAATTATTTTTACATTCAATCTCGATTTGCTTTTTATGTGGATTTCAAAATAAATGTCTAAGATATGGAAATATGTCTTGAGATCTATTTTGAAACTAATTTTGGCATTCACATATGAAAAAAATAATATTGCTAAAGTATTCAAAAATTTAGTTATATATAGATACAGATCTAAAAATAATTTTGTTTACTTATGAAAATTATGTTGAATACTCAAACTAATTGCTAGAATGTTAAAACTCTTTGCATTGTCATCAACTTGAGCGTTCGACATATCTAATTATTTTGATGATCCAAGAAAATTATTTTCAGATTTGCATCTAGCTAAATTTTTAGATACTTCAGCAAAATCGTTCTTCCTGTGAGTCTAGATTTAAAGTTCCTAAACTATTTTATTTATATCAAAATAGATATTAAAAGTGGAGAGATTGTTCTCCTAAAACTTATCGCAACTTTTGACTTATATTTGACTAATGATTGACTTACGTATGAATCTCTTATCTAGATAAAATGTTTCCTTCTCTCCCTGCACTGACTGAATCGCCGGCGAAAAGTAATGCGAGCTAAACCTGCGCATGGTGCGCAAAACTTTGGCGGTGCTTGCCGTGGAAATTGCCGTACGGATAAGCGAAAAGTCGCCGAGCCGCTCTTGTGACAGATTGAAATCTCTGACATTAAGAAAATGGGGGATCTCGAATTCCGATGGGAAAAGTCGGCAACTCCTCAGGCCCGATAGTGGGTGATGGCGCGCGGTGGCCGGGGGTCGGCGTGGCGTGGCGGCGGTCGACGGGGAAGATTGTAACATCGCTCGAAATATCCTTCTCTCTCGTGAATTGTTTCGCTGGATATTGTAATAATTGCTGTGACAGATTTGAGTAACTAGAAAGGATACGGATAGAAAAACATTTTTTTTCTTTGTAATTGAAATAAGTCCAATTTATTACATAGAAAATATAATATCATTATTATAATTACGTAATATATAATTTTATTTGCATAAGTGAGAGGAAACCAGAGAAAAAAAAGAGAGTTTATTTTAAGAAGCACATATAGAAATAATGTACACTTGATCGAGAAAAGATCAAAGATGAATACAGAATATAAAAAGAAGACGCAATTAAAATACAATGATTTGTTGCATTTCATATCTCTGCGCGTTTCTGATTTATAATAACAAGGTACACAATGTAAAATAATCAACGTAAAATAATCGCATCGAGCGGTCTTGATCTTGACTCCCCTCTGGGAAGCTGGAAAGTCCTGTAGAGCAGGTCGGTACAGCTGCGACCAAGCGGGGCTGCTGCGGAGGAGGTAAAGAGGGCGGCCGAGGGTAGCTCCAGGGGTGCGGCGGGGAATTAGGGGAGAAGAGGGTATATTATGGGGAATGCCAGGGGAATCCCGAGGGACGCTAAGAGCAGCCCTGTGCGCATGCGTCGAGCTGATTAGTTCTCCCCTACCTTCCTCTCTGCTCTCCGCTGCCGTCCTCTCCCTCTTTCGCGTTCCCGAGTGCTGGCAGCACCAGAGGAGAGCACCAAGTCCCTCAGGACCTGGCCCCGCTGCCTCTTCGCGCCCACCTACCCTCTTCTCTTCATCGCTGCGTCTCTCCCTCTGCCTCTCTTTTCCTCCTTATTTTGCCCTCTCGATTTCTCCTTTTCCCTCCGTCGTATCTCCCAGTTTCTTTTCTCTTCGTGATACCTTCGTCTTTTTACGTTGTTGCGTCTTATATTCCCGATACTGGCACCTTCTAATAAAACTCTCCCTTCCCTTTCCCCCGTATCTATCTTCATCTCTGTTCCGCCTTTTCCTCCTTTCAACCCCTTTCTCTCTGGCATGTTTCTTCTTCTTCTTCTTCTCTTCATCGGGCTTTTCACGTTTTATGCCTTACGTCTTATATTCCCGATATAATACCCGATATAATACTAATAAAGCTGTATTTCGCAAGCCCCTGTGGATTCTCCGAAACATTTTGGGAAATCGCTTTTCTATCGCGCGGTCACATAAGGTCGCAATTGCACGTTTCGTCGGGTCAACAATGAGTAATTCACGAATGAGGCACGAATCGACAAAATATAGAATAATTTTCCGCTTCTTGATATATTTTCTCGAAAAGTGTTCGCACGATTAATACTCAACTACTTTATCATCTTTATATTTTAAACATTATTTAAACTGATATAAAAATGTGGATGAAGGAAATGAATCCAATTAAAGAGAAAAGAATGATTATACACATATGTTAAGGTTTATAACTTATTGTTAGTCTCGCAATGAAAAAGTAAAATTAACTGTGATAAAATTTACAAATAACAAAAATTTTCATAATATAATTAATATCTTACTACATTTAAATCGAAATGACATATCTATACAGATACAAATCTCTCTCTAATGAATACTTGTGATGTCAACTATTATTTCGTCAGTACAGGAATAATTAGAGGTGCTCAATCAAAGTTCATTCAAAAAACAGTTGATCAGCTGCTATATAGGATTCGACCATCGATTTCTTTCTTATCCTCGCTGGACATTCACGACGTAGCGAATCTTCGTGACAAGCAGGCAGAAGTCACGAGTCTCAACTGACTCTTGATCCAGAAGCAAGGAGAACTGGCTCCACGTACAATGGCGCTTTCTCGACACGACTGTACTTGGCGATATAAGGGTGTCCCAGGTGACGAGCTGCCTCGGGCCGTAGCGCAGCTCCTACGTATCCCTCGGGACTCCAAGTCCCTCTATCTCTCTCTCTGCCTCCCTCTCACTCCGCTCGTTCCTGTTGTTACCCTTCATCCCCGTCCTCCGCCCGTCCTACCCTCCTACAAACCTATACGGTGAATCCTTCGTGTACCTGTATCTTACGTACACTCATACGCGCTACATCCGCGTGTGTATCACTTGGATGCGGCGCATACACGCACGTCGCGAATATGGTCGAAGGTACTCGAATACACGCGAGTAATCCGTCTTCTTTTCCCGGTTGCATCCTGCGGTATTGTGCGCGTGGAACCGGGAACGTATTTTCGCAGACGCGCAAACTGTACCGGTCGACGGTCGGCAGTGCCGGCAAACACGGAAAATATGACACGGTCTCATTATAAACTCGCTCTCTCGACACTGCCACTTCCCGCATCGTACGTAATACGATTGCATCACCGTGCATCGCGTGATAAACCCCTATAGATGCAGCTGCTCCCGTGATCGCGCGAAAATTCGGCATGTGACTGTATTTTTATGAATCAACTTGCCAGGAATACTCTGAGAAGATTTTCTGCCAATTAAAGCAAAAATTTAGAAATTGCTAATAAAATTTTATTATATCGCTCACTCGCGTTGAACAGTGACACAGCTCGAAAAATTAAGTTTCCAGGAAAGAAAGAAAACTGTTTTTGCAATTTGACAAAAAATTATTGACTGATAAATAATATTGACAGGAAGAATATATTCTTAACATGATCAAATGTCATTTTTGTTATTTTTGCTTCGTAACCTTTAAAAAAATCATACCTTTAAATTGTGACGATTTTTTTTAATCATTCTTTTTTATGGCAATTTTGATGAAATTAAATTAATTTTCTTTTGATGATTGATAGAGTAATACCTAATTTATGGTAATAACTTAAAAATCACATTTTTTGAGTTGTAACGCGTTTAAAATTAGGGAGAAATATTCAGTTTCTTAGGTTAAGAAAAAAAATGATAAAAAACAGAGATTAGTCTCGTCGTAAATTTTTAAAATTATAAAATATTTATTTTAAGATAAACTACTCATAATTATCCACTTTTCGCATCTAGTAATAAAACATGGCTCAGAAGAATATACGGACAACCTTCTTTGCAGAACGTTACTTTTCTGATAAATCGTTTTCACTGCGCAAAGAGGCTTTCCGAGAAGCGTTCCCAAGTGAAACGGTATTACGAAGTGACACTTCGGTCGCGCTTTAAATTGAACAATCCGCAGCGTCGCAGTCTAAGCGACCGAAATGACGAACTCTTCTTTCGAGTGTGAGATTAGCGCGACGAGATTAGTTCGGAGACTGTAATCGCGGTTTCTCTCTTGTGATGGATAACCGACAAAGGACCATGGAAGTACTACCTGTTATTTCTCTCTTGCAAGAACGAAGGTAGAGTAGGACCGCGAAAAGGACCTTGTCTCATAACTACTCGCTCAACCATTAACTAATAATTCGTGGCACTTGTCAAGGCGCTCTCTTCAGTTTTTCCCCGATAACTTAGTAATTCGAGGAGATAAAAGATATCAGTATCCATAACGATTCTTTTTTTATAGCCTTTTGCCATTTAAGATCTCTTTAAAATTTAAAATCTTTTCAAAGATGCTTTTTTTTGATTCAAAAATCATTGCTGAATAATGTCTTTAAAATATTTCACATCACTGTCATTACGATTCATATCTCAAGCAAAAATTTAATCGTTTAAAACCAAACGTATTGATCCTTCTTTGTTGACCATTTTCACAGCCATATATAAAGCACTGTCACAAGTTAAAGTAAGCGTTCCATACCTAACGAAAAATAAATTTAAAAAATAATTTTATTGAAAAATAATATTTATTTTTATAATAATTTTAATATTTTGTTAGTTTTCTGTTGGTTCTTAATTATTACCATTTTTTTCCAAGAAAATGAAATAAATTGAAAATTGCTTTACTTATGGCCAAAAGAGATTATATTTTTTAGATTAATATTATATTTTTATGTAAAAAATAGGATTCTATTATAAAATTTTGGACTTTTCGATAATTGTATCCTTTATTGTATCCTTTATTGTATCCTTTATATTGATGAAATTTTAGGGGTTCATCACTTTCTTTATTTTTATAGTAATTTATTCGCTCCTTTAATCATTTTAGTAAATTAAAAAACATGCATCTATATAACTAAAAATAAAAGTAATTTTTTTTATATTACGAATTTTCTGACACTCTGCGCCAATGAATCGATGTTCGTAAAAGTATAACGGCTGATTGCCACGAATGAAATCAGTCATAGCAATTAGATTCGCGGGATACCGAAGAAGTGAACTTTTTCGCGCGAGCAGAAAAGAATGCGTATTATCGAAATGTATGCGTAAGAGATGATTTCGTTTCCTCGGACGACAATGATGCTCCAGGAATGTACCGGTGTGCTTGCATCGAAATATGACGGAAGCAGTCATATTCGGGTATCTAGGGACCTGAGAGCCATCGCGTCGCAACCCAACTTAACTTTTGCGTGAACATACGATATCGGGTACCGCGCTAACTTTATGCTAATCTTCCCTCCTTAGGCTGTATACCGGCACTTCGCACAATGAAAACCTGCGTCACAGGAAACTCACTTGCCCGGTTACTCATATACTTTCCGCAGCTCAAATTCCTAGTCGAGTTAAGAAGATATGAAATTCTCGCACGAAAATCTGTTATCTTCATCGTTCGCTCAATTGTATCGAGAAATATATTATTAAATCAAATTCTTTCCATTAGTTAACGATATTTTAATTTTATTATCAGGATTAAGGGATTATGAAATAACGGGTTATTTGTAACTGTTCATTATTTTTTTAGTAATTTTTAGTAATGAATGGGTAATGATGTTGTATTTCTTTATTCGTAACATTAATGATAATACAATTGCATTTTTTGAGTAACGAATATAATAAAATTATTTTTATCGTTATTTTGTACATATACAATATATGCGTTTGAAATGCATAAATGAGTTTTAAAAAAAGATTCCATTTAACCACGTTGCTATTAACAATCATTATTTCTGTGAACTTAGCGACATAGGCATTAGGTGTCACTCTAAAAAGACCAGTGATCCTTTTTTCACGTACACCCAAGAACTTCAATTCTTTCCCTCGAAAATTTTCATAAACTGAGAAATGACCACTTTTCTACATTAATGTTCATAGTCCGTGCGCGATTAACGACACGACTAAACCTTACGTCCACTTACAATTAAATTTGACATAAAAACGAAATATAATCTGAATTTTTGAAAGTTTTAAAAAAGTAACCGAGGGAAAGAATCGAAGTTCTTAGGTATACATCTAAATGCACGTGTTACATGTGTAACTTTTAATACACAGACACACAAGTGTCCCTATAAATATAGTAAATGTTAATTATACGGATACTTTTGTTATACAGAATGTCTATAAAGTCTGTTATCACTCCTATATTTTGGAAATGGTTCAAAATTACGGAAAACCGCGAAATACATGTTCGATCATTTCGAGAGGCTACTCTTTTAAGAGGATTGGGGAGATTGCTCTTCACCCCTCCGGGGAGAAAGGTGCTCTAATTTAAAAATTTTTAATGGAACTCTCACTATTGTAAAATATCATTTGAAAGGGCGAATAAAAAGAGGCGACACCTCGAGTATGACTGCTTTCATATTTCGCTGCAAAAGCTCACCGGTACATTCCTGGAGCATCAACTGAGAAAACGAAATCATCTTTTATACAATGTATTTCGATGCGTTCTATGCTCACGCGATAAAGTTCACTTCTTCGGTTCCGTGAATTTAATTGCTGTGACTGATTTCGTTCGTAGCAATTAATCGTAATACTTTTACGAACATTGATTCATTGGCGCCGAGTATCGAAAAGTTCGTAATATATAAAAATTATTTATATTTCTATTTTCAGCTAGATGCATAAAATTTCTTCCTTAACTCAAATTAGAAATACCAATGTTTTCTAACTTACTAAAATGATTAAAGGAGTGAATAAAAAAAGAAAGTTTTTGATTAGGTTAATACATTGACTCGTTCGGGAGTTATTCAGTGTCAAAGTTTAAAAAATTCTATTTGTTCTTATCTTCAATATATTTGGATTTATCGCAGTAAGGCTTGGTTGCACCAATGTTACTTTAAGCGAGACTTAGAACTCTATCTGTCTCGTTTTAAAGCTAAAAAGAGACAGATACTGAAAGAGTTTTAAATCAAAGTAACGTTGGTATAATCGGGCCTAACAGTTCAAAATGGGCATCGTTCATTTCTCGGCAGTAAAATAATCGATTACGAAATTTCTGTCTTTTGTTTTACAATATTTTCTTAGATATGTCTTCACAAGTTGCTGTAATCCGTTGTGATTCAGAGCGCGCTCGAATGCACTTATAACAATTTCCGCGAATACATACCTTACGCAGCGAAAAACTGTATTTATATAAATTGTTCGAAAATGCTTTGAATATCGACAGTTCATGCAGTTAACTTAGATAGAACGTTTTACAATTTGAAATCCAATTACTCTTTACTATGGATCGATTATTTTACTGCCCAGAAGTGAACGGTATTTTGAAGAGTTACTGCAATAAGTCCAATATATGTATATTAAAGATAAAAACAAATAGAATTTTTCAAAACTATGATTTCTAAAAAAGATATTACACAAAGTTATAACTTAACTTGTCTTAAATTTAACTTTTTGATAAACTTAGCAACTTTGAGATAATGATTGTATGGATTTTGAAATCTTATCACTCCTATGGAGTTCATACCACGGCCTGCGGATTGGACTATAAAGGAGTGCATACACCTGCGTATCGTAAACGCAGGTTATGAGGTCGTAAGCTTTCGCAGAACCAGTTAACTGGGGAATTAGCGAGCCGGTGAACTCGAAATTACGGCGCGTACGCGGCTTTTGACATGGCCGGAAAGGGTGGACTGTGGCGACTCTTGACAAACGCGGCTGCGTTTGTAGCTGAGGGGGCTGTGTATAAATTTCGCTTGATGGTACGCTTCATTTAAGTGTGCCAGACAGCGGTCGACATTAAACCCGCTTCAACTTTCAACTTAATTCTCAAGACGTATGCCGGAATCTTAATGTAGGGGATACGATTGCGATTGAATAAAAGGAATAAAATGTGTAAAATTGAAATAAACGTTTTTAGAAAAAAATATTAGGTGTACAAATAAATTTCCGCTGTTTTTTCTCAAAAATTAAGCATTTATTGTGAAAGAACGATACATAATGTTTTATTGATGTCAAAATGTAAATGCAAGTTCTTTTTGCGTTTGGCACGAATCTTCATTCAATAATGCTTCCAATTCCGCGTCTTCGTACACTTTCGGCCTTCCGCTACGTTCTTTGTTTTCGACGTCAAATTCATCGTTCTTAAATTTTTGAAACCATTCACGACAACTCTCACTTAAGGCAGCCTCACCATATGCTTCTACAAGCAATCGATGAGCCTCAGCTGCAGATTTCTTCAAATTAAAGAAGTAAATCAAAAGTTCCCGCAAATGACGCTTATTCGGCTCAAAACTCGGCATTTTCACAAAAAAAAATATATGATGCTGATACAAAATCGCTAGTATTTCAAGGTTCATGTCAATGTCGTTGACAGATGTCCAACCTTACGATATAATGTTTTACATCAGACAATTTTAACCATAGCTTGCTAGTGGCGCCGTCTTTTGTCAAACGGCGGAAACTTATTTGTACACCTAATATGTATTTTCTATAGTTGAATAGTAAGTTGATATGCACACAAAAGTAGATATATTAATAATTAAAATATAAAACTTAGATATTGAAACTTTTAAATTACTTAGTTTCTTGATTTGAATTGAATACTTAAAAAAATGTTCCAAAACAATTATGAACACTACAAAATCAATTAAAAAAGGGTTTAATTACAAAGGAAGTTAAATCCTACTATTATAGAGAAAAGAGTGCAAAGTTATTAGAAATCCTCAAATCCCTACTATTGCAAATGTAGTCATATAAATCAGTCATATTTAATAAAAATGGCAAACATTTTGTTCCAAAATCAGCCAAAATCCTTCCTCCAATTGCAAAACCAATTAACCAATTAATGCTCTATTTTATAAATAGAAATCGTTACTATATTATACATGTTTTATTAACTAAAATAATGAATGAACTAAATAATGAATTTCTTAATTTTTCAAAAAAAGGATCTTCTTAAGGAGATCCTAAAGATAATCATGATTGTAAATAGCATTTACACACAGACGACTTATCATTGACACATCACTACATTAATACCTCACTCACATGCCACACATACACATAAATTTTCGTATAACAATTACGGTTTGATTTATAGATGCTAATTGTAAGTCCAATTTTAAGAATTCCATGCTGTTTTTTCATGCAAAGTACTAATTTGTGGATTACTATTTCGTAAGTACAGATTGCACATCTTTTATACAAAGCAAATGTTGTTACAACATGACAATTATGGAGCGCCATATTAGATTAAGAAATGGTAAAAAAGATTTCAATTTCGAAATTTTTTGTTATTCTTAGCATAAACTCCACCTCACAGACACGTATTAATGCGTGTAATACTTTAATCTTGGAAAAAGATTTTTAAATCAGTAAAAGAGGAAGAAAATAATTGTTATGCAAAAATTATATGATTTTGTCGGTAATACAGACGGCTTTAGGATCCCTTTAAGAGATCCTATATATCATATAATTTTTGTATAACGAATACTTTTTTCTCTTTCACAGATTCGAAAATTCTATTCCAGGATGAAAGTATGTGCATTAATGTTTGTGAAGTTTATGCCGGGAACGACCAAAAATTTCGAAATTGATATATTTTTTACCATTTCTTAGTGTAATATAGCGTCTCAAACTATCAAATCGTGACAATATTTGCTTGATATGAAAGTTTTACAACATGTATTTACGAAATAGTAATCCACAAACACATAATTTGCATAAACAAATAACGTCGAGTTTTTAGAATTAGACTTAGACGCTTTATCACGACGAATTTGTTATACGAAAATTGATACGAACGTGCGACTGCGTGTATCATAGGTTGCGTAAGATATTGATGTGGTATATATAAAGACAATGTCAATGCGCTTGAAAAACAGCGACCTTTGGTGACTTCGTCGAGGGAGTTCGAGCTTTAGGATCTTTTTAACAGCTTGAATGAAAACAATTATACAAATTTTTTTCGCTCTTATCAAAAAAGTTTTAAGTGAAGATAACGACTTTTGGGCTGCTTAAATAAACAAGTTTTTTAATTTTTTATCACAAGATTGAGTACAAATTTCCAAATATGGAATGTTGGGATTCGTCATATTTGAAAGATAACAAAAGTATTTACTATATAGAGGAGACCGAGGACAGAAGTAACATTTTAAAGTGTTATAATATAATATTTACATTAAAAAATATGTATTTTTAGATATAGAATTTATTTAGCTACAAAATTTTTTTATGTAATTAGAAAAAAATTATGTTTGTTTAAAGACTGTGAAGAATTTTGTTACAATCTCCAAGGATAAATATATGATTATAACAGTAGAGGGGGATAATTGTACCACATTTGCTAAAAGTACATAACACAACTACATAAGTCAACTACATACTCTTTCTTGCAGCTGCACGAATGGATAACTGGTCCTTTATAACCTCTTTATGTCTGTTTGTATAAAGACATTTCTTTTATATAGTTATTCTCTTATTATATAGTTTTTCTTTTATCTATCTTGTGTTTTCTTGTTAATGGGATTCTATGAAGAAAAATACAAATAACATTGTACAAAATAATACTAAAATCAAATTAAGTAAGTTTAATGGGGATAATTGTAATGTTACGACTGACAAACATTGATATTATTACTATCCCCTAATGATATTTTATGATTTATAGTAATTTTTAAAAATAAAAACCCAGATAAAAATCAACCCAAATATGCAAATCATCAACGCAGATATTTATTAAAATATATTACTATAATATATTATAAACCTTCATTATAAAGAAAAAAAAAATTTTTTATTTTGTGCACGCAATAAAACTTGATGCATGAAAAAAGTAATTTCTACTCCTGCACTCGTGCACGTTCCGCGAGAACCAGCATGTAACGAACGATTCAATGCCGCGGATCTGTCTACAGAATTTTACCATGCAGTCGCATACACATATCTATTATAGTTTAAGAAATATTAACGATGTTACTATTGTCCCTTGTTACCTTTGTTCCCGGTCTCTCCTAACTCTCATTTTTATTAAACTATATAATAGTCATCCGAAAAATCGGTCGCGTATGAATGATGTCGATGAAGAAGAAACGTGCCCCAATAGGGACATCGTGCCAAATTAATTCCTACGAAGCCGATGTCACGTATATACATACATGTGTACGCACAAGAACACGTCTAGCACACTTTCAATGTGTACGTATAATACACGCTAGAATACAGGACTGATAGTCCTGCAACGGCGAAGTACAAGGAACAGCCATCTTTCTCAGAAAGAAATTAAAGTTTTCCCTGAGGTATAGTCTTCTTCTCCGTCTCCCTCCGACCCCTGTCGTCTTTCTCTCTCTCCTCCTCTCATCGGTGTCTTAGCCGCCAAGTTCTCGTGTTAAGGCCGGGTAGGTCGAAGGATACTGCCATGGGGTGGTCGTAGGGTGGCATCGGCTAGCCCATTGCTATTGTTTGTGACGTTCCCTGGGGACGGACCTGCCCTTAACAGTGGCATGTGCCGATGACACTGTACCGGGTGTCCGCGATATCATGGCACTTGCCTTCGTCGCCCTCCATCAATAGCGATCCAAAATTCTACTGATCATAAGTGATCATCGTATGTAATCGTTACGCAATATCTTGCAGTCTCGTGCAAAAATTTCACATTTAGAACACCAACATTCTGTTTTTAAATGATTGTACACGGTTGTACGTTTATTTGTAGACGTGGCACTTTGTGCGATTTCACCGCGTATATATTTGGACCGGGTTGTTACGAATTATGAAAGCTCATTTCACGCGCAGTCATTATGCCATACCAATGGTCGAAATTAGCTTACGGATATGAGTACGCCGACGGTGTTTATTATTTCCGGCTGAATTAGTCAGTTCAGAAATCGGTGATGACGCAGCAACTGCAATTCCATTTTCTAGCGAGAAGGAACACCGCATACTCGGGTTTTATTCCGTCGATGGTTTCGGCGATGGTATCGGGCCGAGACGGCCAATTAAAAACGTATCAGCCATCAGGCCGCTTCGAATTTGAGTACCAACAGAATTGAAGAGCCCCCGAAAAATATATGTTCCAATTCGTAGTATTGTTTCGCGTAGTTAGGTATATAAAGTTTTTGTAATACAAAAATTTCAAATCATACAAAAGTCCTAAATATAGACATCCAAATTTTGATAATTCTTGTTATTAAATGAACTGAAGTACAAATTGTATGCTTTTTTAGTTTAAAAAAGATATAATTAAAAAAACATGATTTTTAAATTATTATCGTTTATGAATGAGTTAAATAAACGTTATCCTATCAATCAAAAGTTAATTAATTTAATTTCATAAAAAGATTACCAAAATCATCATAAAATGGATGGTTTTAAAAAATGCTCCAAAATGTCACAACCAAAAGGAGTAATTTTCTAATGATTGTGAAACAAAAATAACATTTGATTATATTGAGAATTTCTTTTTGCCAATATTGATTTACTTAATAATTTTCTGTCAACTTAAAAAAATAAATTTGTCCTTTTCTGAGAAAGTTAATATTTTGAATTCATCACTTTTGAAGTAAGGAAATGATATCTTTTTTTAAATTACGTTTATATCGTAATTTTATAAATATTTATATCATGATTTATAATTTCTCAATTTTTAATATAAAAAGTAACTATTATAATATCTCTACACATTTTTATAAAAAAAGCAATTTCAAGTTTTGAATTAATTATATTACGGGCTATTATGTCACATTTGTAAGATCTTTCATAAAAATAGAGATCTTAATAAGAAAAATAATAACAATATATAATAAGGCGTGAATTCATGCAATAATGAAATTAAGCATATCACGTTAAGGAGACAAATATAAATTATAGGGTCAGCTTACCATAATAATTTGCATTGTCACGTGATGCTTTTGCTCTCCCAATCTAGGGGTCGGCGACGCTTAATTGGGCTGTCATTATGACGCCTTATGGGACGCGGGACTCGATTTAAATTACGTAAAATCATAACTCATTAACGTAAAATGATGACACATATAATTTATAAATTATTTTCCCACTTTTATTCTCTACAATTTAAACCTAGTGCGATCACAAAATTGCGAAACAGATTCAAAAATAACTCTCACAGATATTTGTCTTTGTAGATAGACACTTTGTTTTTCAAAATGTCTATCTAAATGTCGAAAACAGAAGATCGTTACTCGAGTAATGATATGATCGCCGTTGATGTCTTTATCTTGACGTTGGTAACTTTACCTTTGATGCTAGCTACGTACGAAAATACATTCGACACTCCATTTAAATGTCACAAGCATGTTTTCCTTTTTCCTTCGTTGTCCTCACAGGCGGGATCCAATTCCAACGAAATGAGAACCGCGACCGTGAGAGCCACTGGCGCGATCCCGCGGGACTACTGGGAGCAGTGGGAAGCCTCTGTACCCGTGCTGGGGCTATACCGGGCTACGCCGTGGAGAGGGCGCTCCCCAAGGAGGTAATTACCCTCCCTGCCGCCGCCCGACCACCCACAAGCCATCGCAACTTCAACTCCTGCCGGAGTTACATGCTAATACAAAACCAAAACCGGTTCCCAACAGCTTTGCTAGCCGTCCGTCGAATTCCCAAAATTCATATACGTACGCGCATATACATATATATGTCTACGTACGTATACACGTGCACACAATGATGAAAGCCATGCGCGAATACGTGAAAAATGATGCTGGACGTCGCGGTGCACAATCGATCCCCAGTATTTACGTGTAATATCTGACCGATGCGACGCGACAGTACGTTTAATATAT
>NW_011626955.1:268152-303832 GCF_000204515.1 Acromyrmex echinatior
TTTTGAGTCTGCGAATTAAATTATTGCTTTCCCGCGAAGAGAATCACGTTGAAACGCCCGTTATCCGCGTTAAAAGAATTTTTGTATTCCGCGCAGTGTTAGTGTATCGTAACAGTTGTGCATATACGTGTCCGCACAACGAGAATTTTCGTCAAAAACGCCAAAAATGCATACGTTGCTTTAAACATAACAGCAGCGGGATTAATTTTGCATCTAAGGATAATAAAATAATAAATACCTGACAACCTGGAAATTAGCGTGCAGTTACACTGCGCTTTCACATTTTCACCTTTTTTTTTTCCCAAAAAAGAGAACGACAATGATTATTTCTCACGAAGGAAAATCCCCGTGTATTTTTTTTTCCCAATTTCCCGTGTCCCGTTTTAGAGTTTCAGGTAGAGCGGAGTCTCTCGCGGAGAGTTTGTTTTTCCACCAAAAAAAACTTTTATATCCCCCGCCTGAAATTTTTATTTTATATTTCGTGCCGCCGCGTTGAGCCACGTCGTCACACGGCGAATTCGTTTTTTAATTGGCAAATTTATTTGTTGTGTCCTGTACACGCGCGCGTCAACTGAAATGCTCGCACCAATGATACAAGAATATTACGATTTTACGTTCGCAACACGCGTGTGTCACTCGATAACATTCTAGCCGCATGGCATACCAGACGTAATAGTTCGATTTAGGTATCGGATGACGGTGATACTGGAACGATTTTGGGAAACGGGAGAATCTGGTACGGTTTCCCGTGCGGTTCGCGGCGCGAATTAAATATTCGATGAACAATCTAGAACGCTGCAAAAATTCGCGATTGTGTACCTAGAAAAATGAATGAAGAGAAGCAGACAGAAAGAAAGAGAGGGAGAGAAGGAATCAAAATCAGAATTGTCATTTATTAGATGCTCCGGAACTAAAGCATACAAATCTTATTACAAAAAAGAGCAATATAGTTGTTACAATTATAACATGAGATGCAAAAACAAAAATAAAGAAAAAAATATAATGTAATATTGGGTCATTTAAAAAGTATCCGCGGTTTTTTCATTCAAAAATTGAACAAAAAACCGCGGATACTTTTTAAATGACCTAATAGATAATGAAATAAGATTTAAAAAGAAAGAAAAATGAATATTTGTATGTATATTTGTGTGTGTAAAAGAGTGTGCCATGGGTGCATTATAAAAGTTCCTATGCATGTATGAATGGACAGATAAATTAAATAGATCGTTACATACTTACGGAAAATAAGATTTTCAGCGCTATATAATTTGCAATATACAGTGTGCTGAAAATATATTTGCTGCAGCAAAAGAATTCGTCACTGTTGCCTTACTACATTAGTCTTTTTTAGCAAAGTACAATATATCTACTTGTTTGCTATGTGCTAATCATAGAGATTATACAGATCATATAGACAGATTTTTTCTTTAGACAGATGTACTTAAAGCAACAAAAGTACATGTTTAAACTAAACATGTTTAAATTAAATTTTTCATTAAAGAAACTTTTCATTTACCTGTGAGCAATATGCGACATCACCAATAGATGGCGAAGTTAAATTTTTCGTATTTAAAAAACCCATATAGAATGGAATAAAAGACACAATATTATAAGACTTTTTATTCACATCATACTAATGAATGATGAAAGATTCCTTCAAAGCGAATTACCAAAATGGGTTTCATAATGAAAGTAAATGAGATATATCTTTGACAGTGCAAGTTTTTATTTATGTAAAAATTCAGGAATATGAACTTTTTGGGAGGAAGTTTATATGTTTCAAAATGTGTAATAATATAATGATGGTATCTAAAATATTAGAAATATCTAATGTCCATCATAATGAACGCCTATGTCTACTAATTGTAATGTCTGCACACTGGACGCGATGAGTGATGAGTGACGCGCGATCTCTAATGAAAACTTTGCTTTTTCTCACCTAACGATGTAACAGAGCTCTCATTGAATATTGCTCGTTGTTCATCACTCATTGCATCCAGTATGCAATAGACATAACGCGTTCATTAAAAAGTGTTTGGCCGTAGCTAAATTTTTATGATTTTTATTTATAACGTCTAATTAAAATTAACTACTCTATTAAAGGTATTCAGATGTTATAAAACTAAAATTTAGCTATCACACACAGATTCTCGTTGCTGCAGCAATTGATCTTTTTTTTCGTGCTTAACTATGAGTTAACAATGATTGCGACAACAGACTGCAGATTACAGAATTTACTCTTAAAACTGCAAAGAAAAAAGTGTAAAGAAAAAAAGAGAGAAAGGGGTTAAGAAGAAAGAGGATGGAAGACCTCTTTTTTCCTCTCTTTCTCTCTTTTTTCTAGTTCGCTCAGTGCATTTCGGTAACAACGACGAACTGATTACCAACGCGGCATCCCAAGCGTACAGCCTTGGAACTCCCAAAAGTCATACTCGTAAAAAAAGGGGGACTATTGTGCACCGCGGACTTCCGGGTTATTTATACGAGTTATCTCGTCCCCGAAGCGCCGCGAACCGCGCTCGCTCGCGCCACCCACGTCGCGCCGCAGTTGCAGCTGCAATGTTCGCGCCGTGACTTACGAGCGATGATAATTCCAGCAGCTTGAGTGCCGCGGCTTTTCGTTCCATCGCGGTCTTAACGTTTTATTCCGCCGCGGTTCCTCGATATCGTCTTATCAGTGAGTTATTCGCAATGTAGAAGCAGCACGAAAGAAGAATTAACCTAGGATTGTGATTCGTGAGTATCTTTACGAGATTTAGCTGTTAATCTCAGTGATACAACTATAACTATATATCTCACTAATGAAAAAAATATGAGAGACTAAGGCTAGTTGTAATAATTTTTTATTAGAAATTTTTTCCTAATGTATACATATATTTAAATCAATGAACATTCACATTGATACAAATAGGGACTATTCCGTCAGTTTCAACTTTAAAATAATATGAAAATTTATGATAGCAAACAATCTCTCTCTCTCTCTCTCTCTCTCTCTCTTTGCAGTAACGTGTTTATAATAACATAATACAATCATTATTATTCCTTGAGAATACAAACGCAACCTTTAAATAATTAACATGTTCAGAAACATGAATATTATCACAAGAAATGGACAAAAAAGTCCCGCTATACTCTATATATTTAACTAAACAGTTAATCCTTTTCTAATTTGTATCAACATTTTTAAACATTGAAAATTAACATTTTTAGTAGAAAAAACTGTAACAACTTACTTCATTATGGGGCAAGTTGTTATTAATACATTGAACGCCGATTAATTTTTATAGGTGTACATTTGTAATGTATGGTGTGTACCGTCGTGCGCCAGTGTTCAATTTATTGAAAACTGGAACAAATTATTTACAATATTATATTTCAATATTACGATAAAATTAAATATAAAATGTTTTATATAGAATCAACATGCATACGTAAACTCATTGCATATTCGTATTGCTACGCGAAAAAAAGACTACGGTTGCCATGATCAAAAGTCGCCATCAATACATTTTTTGGTCATAAGAACTACAGTACGATTGTAATAACCGTAAGATTGACATCTTAACGGTAATGACCGTAAAGATATGTTCTTATTACGGTTATTATAATAAAATGTATTGATGGAAAATTATCATTATTTCTGGTTGTAGCAACATTTCATTTCATTTTCTCTGTATCAAGTTTGTAATACTACCTTTAGCCGAAATTTTTTCGTTTTTCGATTAAAATTATTCAGAAACTAAAACTGCATAAAAAATCCGATGTTACTTTTTTCTATATAATGTCGATATGATCTATTGATTGCGACCAGTTCGAATAAAATTAGTCAACACTGAAATCATGATCGAGCGAGTCCATAAAACGTAGGGTAAAGTCGTCCATTATGAGATACTTTTTTAAAGATTTGTAATTTATTCAATTTCTATCTTCATATCAAATTTATGGAAATATATTTAAATTTTAGCGCCAAAAGTTAGCAGTCGGTAATAGTTATACAGTCGATAATAGTTATATAGTTTGTTGTTTGTAAAACTTTTTACCAAAAGTACCGATTTTTATCATTCAAAAAAAGGATTTCTAACGAGATACATGAGTTTCCTTATGTGAGGTGGTATCTCATAACAGGAAACTAAGGAAAAAAATAAAGATAAGTTTTTTATACGCTTTTATTATATTAAATAAAAATAGGAACAAAAAATTTAAATGTTATAGGGTAAGATCGGGTATTATGAGCAGGTAATATGAGCACCCTTTATATTTCTGTAATACTAATAGTGCCAACTGTTGTGAAAAGATGCATCTGTCTTCACGAATATCATCTTAATGTACTGCGAAGTTTAATTTAAATTTATACTTTGGATATTTATCATATTAAATAAGTAGTACGTTATTTTTTATTTTTTCGTTTTTCCCTAACTAACTCATAAAGTCCCTAATCTACATTAAGATAAAATATTTTATTGCATATTAATATTTGTAAACAATATCGAGTCATTCTAACTCATAAAGTCCCGAGATCATTATTTATTTATTAGTCACGGGAGGTTTTCGGATAGATATGTATGGTTGTGGATTATGAGCATCTTCATTATTCCTTATCGTACATTGAAAAAAAGAGTCTGGCGAGGGATCAACTACTGTGGCAATCAGTGTACATTTCTTTAGAAATACAATAAATATTGCGACAGTAATAAAATAGACAATAACTAGCAGTAATAGTACTAGCAATACATAATAATATATAGCAATACATTAACAATACTTAGCAATATTGCGCGCAATAGATTATAATACTGTTCGAGAGCACGCAACAAACACGGATAAAGAGAGCGCACAAAGTATGCTGGTGTAACGCCACGAAAAAAGACATAAAGTTTATGCACAAATTTATTTTACACTCAGTTCACTATATATAACTGAATTTCAGACGGAACAAACTCACGACGGAAAATACGTGAAACTTTTCGGTGAGAGACTAGGAATTCTTTTCGGCGGTTTTATCTCAGCGATTTTTCCGATGGATTCTACGAAAAGAGAGAGCTACCGACGACTGACTTGCCTTTTTATCAGCCTGGCGAGACAGAACACTTTCTCGTTAATTGAGAAGGTTCTAATAATTAAAAATTTGAGATGACCCGCGGGCGTCAAGAGCGATTGACAGTTCAGGGCCGTCTTCGTGAAAAGGAGTCTTGTGATCATGCGCGGAAGAAAATTCATGAACACGATTGACGGCTAGATCCGCTGTTAGTCGCTGAAGCGCACTTTCGCTGTCTATAGTTAGACTCGAGTAACCATTAGATAGCTGGATGTTTATATATCACACATGGGCTCTTTCTTTTTTGAGAAGGAATAAACGCTAACAAATATTTAAATGTCATCGATGATTATTAAAATTTTTTAGAAGCCCATATCATACACAAAAAACAACGAAATAAGGCTTAAAATATGAAGGATAACGTATGACAGAATTTATGCAGATTTTTCTGCCGACATACAATATTGCGGGACCATCTCTCGATCTTAAACATTCCCGCCTCATCTTTACGGTGACGAAAAGGCTGCCTTCAGTGCTGTTGCGAATGTCGCGACGGATGATGGTCGATAATTGCGAGAATACAATTGATCGATCGGCGCTTCGATTGTTATAGAGATAGTCCGCGATATCGACGCGGCTATGTGCGAGCTAATATGATTAGGTTATAATGCAGTATAATTCAGAGTGATAAGTTTCTCATTCTGCGAAAATTGCCTCTGCCACCGCGTGTGGTGTTTATGATTTTACGTGAAAGTAATGCGTGGCGCGACAGAATGATGCGAGTGATTAAATTGTTAAGAGACATGTGAAGAGTGATAAGAATTAACTTGTGAAAAGTGAATAGTGAAATTTCATAATAACAAGAAAAATTACTGAAAATGATAAAAGGTGCGCTCGAAATTTTAATCGGAAGAATTAAAGAAAAGATGAAGAAATATACTGAGAAATATACGTGAAATGTGTATATAGAGAGATATAAATGGAAAAATATGCGTTTGCTGGTTACGCGTTTTCGAACAAAGTATTCGTGTTTGAATCAACCGGCAGTAACACCACTTTGATTAAAGGCCAGATGAGCTCGGATGAAGTTGTGCGAAGTCATCACGGATCATACCGTCATCGCCAGGGTGCAACTTCGTGATGCGTGCCAGAGGCTATCTGCAGGGCGGCGTTGTTTCGGAACGGAAGAGACAAAGCGAATCAACGCGTGGTGATGTCTCCGATTTGATTCACTTCAGACGGGCAGTCAAAATATGGAGATACTCGCGTGACCACCTCTGTCAGAAGTGAGCAGCTTCTGGATGTGTTGCTACCTGGAAAGAGAGTGATTTATCAACTCTGGCTCGGAGACAGCCAACAGGGCCGATTAGCAGATATTCAGAAGTCAGTGCAACAAAGTCTGGGTCATCGGAGAGAGTGTGCAACGGGAAGCTTCAGACAGGTTTCCACCTGTGCCAAGAGCGTGCTTATCTCCTCGAAGATGAGCTTTGTTTTGGCGATGACTCGTCGCAGGTGATACTTTATAGATTTTATCGCCGCTTCCTGGAGGCCGTCGAAGTGCGATACGGACAATGGATTGAAGTGCCAGTGAATTCTCTCTGTAGAAACGGCGTGAATGATGCGACGGCCGTCGGTTGACAAGGCATAGAGCATCTCTCGCAGTTGTCCACTCCTGTGAAGTTCGTATCGCAGTCCGAAAAGATATCTGAACAAAGGCCTCGATGCGAAACGGCAGAGTTAGGTCGCTAGAAATGCCTCTGTTGTATAATTTGAGATTGCCACGATATGGACGACCTTGGAGCAGAGACAGATGAAGATGGCGATGAACACCTTATCCTCACCCCTTTCACGGATAAAGATGGGCCCGGCATAATCGACATCAGTTCAGAAAAATGGACGTCACTCGTTCTAGAGGCAGATCACCTATTGGAGGCTGCGGCGGGACTGCTCTTCAACGAATGCATCTCACGCATCGATGCAACAACTGTTTTACAACGGCTCGGTCCCGTGGGATCCAAAAGTAGAGCATGTTAGTTGGATTCCTCCATGTAAAGTGCGGCGGTAGCAAGATTTTATGATTAAGCAAATCAGTCATGATTCGAATAGCAAGATTAATGAATTCGTTCGTCGACGAAGAGTGCAGCGTGCCTTAGACGTCCTTCGACTCTGAGAATTCTAAGATCATCAACGTAGGGATTCAGTGTCTTCAGCCGAATTTGACATAGAGATGTGTGTTTGTTCTTGATGGCGGTCATCTTGTTCGGGTAGTACAGAGCTTACACACAGAAAAAATGGGTCATCGAGCTCGTTGGGATAGGTCTGCTCCCTTCGAGATGACAGGATTCTCTCGGCAGTGGTGCCAGTGAAGACACCAGAAGGTGACCCTTAGGAGGTGATGCAGTGATAAAAACCGGCGAAGCATCTCGGGCTCGGTGACACTCCGAGCGGCGACGTGTATAACAGATCTCGTCTCGAGGAGATCCTCTATAGGAACCTCTTCGTCTCCGCTCGGAGCGATGTCTCGAGAAGCAGGATCCGACCAGGCGTGTCTCATTCATCAGAGGGGATGGTTTACAAGTTCATTCGGTGTGATTCCCCGGAAAGCGCAGTCGATCGGATTCTCCTTCCCATGCGTGCCAGGGAGGCGTTGTTTCGGAACGGAGGAGACAAAGCGAATCAATGCGTGGTGAGGACTAATCTCCGATTTAGTCCACTTCGGACGGGCAGTCAAGATATGGAGATACTCGCGTGACCACCTCTGCCAGAAGTGAGCAGCTTCTGAATGTGTTGCTACCTGGAAAGAGAGTAATTGAAGTGATTTATCAGCTCTGGCTCGGGGACAGCCAACAGGGCCGATGAGCAGATGTCCAGAAGTCAGTGCAGTAAAGTCGTCTGGGTCGTCGGAGAGAGTGTGAAACGTGTCACCATTGAGCTTCCGGGAGTAGTTCCTGAATCCATGACAAGATTGGCCACGTAGATCTTCTATTTGGAAGCTTGATCTTTGATCCAGTAGAGGGTGATCCTGGAGTCTAACTAAGTGTTATCAGCAAACTCATAACGGTGAATACATGAGCGGTTAAGCTTGTAAGAAGTATCGCGGCACAGAGCTCTAATCGCGGCAACAAGATCGACTTGATTGGTGCGACCTTGCTCTTCGCTGCGAGCAAGCGGTGATATCGTCCGCAGTGACGATATACAGGTAAATCGCGGCGGTATAACCTCGTTCGGATGCGTCGGCAAAACCATGAAGCTTCAGACGCGAATCCTTATCGTCACTGCTTAACCAGCGCAGAATGCGGAGACCTTTGAGCTGCGCGAGTTTGTCGAAAAAACGTCGCCACTGCAGGGCATTCTCCGACGGAAGAGGAACATCCCATTCCAGTTGCCGTAACTAGACTACTTGGATGAGTATTTTGGCTCGCGACGGGCGTCAACCATCCGAGCGGATCGAACAGTCGAACCGTTTCCGCGAGAACACGTCTCTTAGTGTATTCCGTGATGGTGGGAGAGTGTATCGTGAAGGTGAACGCATCATCGGCAGGGTATAAGCGGAATCCCAGTTTGTCATGACCTTCATGCTTCCATGAGTGCGAATCCTTTGTGAGACAGGATGCTTGGATGGAATTCCGGCAAGAATTTCACAATTGTTTGCAGCCCATTTTCAAAGTGAGAACTCGCCCGCCATGCAGAGTCTGCGGAGTTCGGATTGCATCGTGATCGCATCTGCTAGCTGTGTATTCTGTTCGTCGACGTAGCGATCGCGGCGCAAAGCAGCGGAACCCTGCAGGAATCGAACTTCCTTGTCGTCGGCAAGTTAATGAAGTGTGTGGATGGCTAAGAAAGGCCGTGATTGTCTTCAGCTTATACTCGTGGAGCCTTATAGACTCAGTGTTGGTGTATTGCCAAAATATGCGCTGGTAATCACGATCTTCTGGAAAGACAAGAATCTGGTACATTTTCTCGATGTCGGTCACCAGGACGTAACGATGCCAACGCCAGCGCATCAGTACGGCGTTAATCTGCGTCCGCCAAAGTCGGAATTAGTAATCTTGAATTGAGCGACTCATCGGATTTGATGCTTTGTGATCCGTTGACGACGACCTTGAGCTTGGTCAAGGTCGTCGTCAACGGATCACAACGTATCAAGAGGTGGTAGCGCTAGATTTCCGGAGCATACCGTGATGAAGTAGGTAGCACTTTTCGTGTTCGAGGCCAACGAGTCTTGCGTCAACTCCATATGGTCTAAGTCCTCATATTCTTGCAGAAAGAGTTGCACGAGAGTTCTCCAAACTGGGAATGAAGGTCGCCCCGTCATTCCATTGCAATTAGCAACTGTTTTGCTAGTTTGCGAGTTTCGATGAGGGTTGTCGGCGGAAAAGTAAAGAGCAGTCGCACCATGTATCATCCTTTAGCTGTGCGTTCATGGGTTTACACAAAAATTTCCTCGCACCGTTATTCGCTCAGCGTGAGGAAGAGTGGAGTAGCGACTTCTTTTTCTTGTTCCCAGAAGCGCTGAACGAGCGTTGCCAGATCGTTGTCGGCCGTACACTGCAAGCTGTATCTGGTTGTCGCAAACGCCCCGTCGCAGCCCCCGGAAAGAATCTAACCCAGAAACGAATTCTGAGCGATGGGAACTTGTAAATCTCCTTTGCGGAGATCTTCCTGAAGAATGAATAAGCATATCTCCGCACCGAACAGCAGCTCGTTGGCAATAAATTGCGGGTCGGCCAGCGAGAGACCCTCCAAGTGAGATTACTTCTGCCCTTTGATTTTACACCTTGATACAGCAAGAGGCGTGAAAAAATGAAGGCAACGACGAATCTGGTATTTGTCATTAACGATGTTATGTCGAGAATCACCTTTCCTCTACTTGGCCCGGAGCACTTGCCATTAATCCCACAAATCGAGACGGCGGTTCGGGATCATGACAGGCGCAGATGTTGCACTAGAGCTTCCGAAATGAGAGACACTTCAGAACCTGGTCAATGTTTTAATCTGTGCTGATTTCCATGGCGGTCGGCGATAGACACTCTCGCTGTTACGAAAAGGATCGCCTTGTCTTCATCAAGGCGCACAGCGGATAGTGCGCTGACCTCAGCGGGTTTCGATGAAACGTACGCGTCATGAAGCAACAACGAGTAGTGTCGGGTTTTTCACGTCGTACATGTTTTCACGAACTGATACTTCGCGATTGGATGCAATCCCAAACAATTGAAACGGTGTGTTGCCTTGCGTTCGATAGCGGATTTTGATCGGAAGTTCTCGCATTATCACATTATGTCTTCCTTTGCGTACACACACTGTGTGACTTCGATGTTGCGTTTCGCGTGATGGGATTTCGCGGTTCGCGACGAATCTCCAGTAGCCTTGTCGTCTTCGGTTTCGCGGCGTTCAGAGTGCTCATTTAGTGATGAAATTTAAGAGTGTCTCGTGATCTGGCAAATCATTGGACTCACTCGTATGTGACTCCCATTCAAGACGAGTCCTTGGATCGAAAAGCTCGATGACAGAGTGATTGAAGATGTCGAAGCCGTGCGTTTGGATTGGCCTCCCGATGCTCTTCTACCGTTCACGACATTGGTGACTGCGGTTCAACTCTTCAGCGGTATCGCTCTTCATCTTTGCCACGGCGGTAAACGTGGAGAAAAATTGGAGCGCGCTAATTCTTTTTTGTTTTCGTAATATTTTTTTACACAGCAATGTTCACGCACATGGGTAATTGTCTCCGATCACCGCTAATTAATTTTTCAATGGGTCCCTCCAGGCAAGACTTCAAGTAGTGGAATCTTTCTACGTTTGCGACCGATGGATTGTCCCCGACGATGGACTGGAAGGTGTCGCGAAACGTGAGTCTTCAAATTCGCCCGAGAAGGACCAAAGTTTCAAGCGGGGCAGAGATGTCTTGGAGGAAAGTTCTGAGACTTGTTTTGGAGCAGAATTTGGCGCGGTGACCTTGAGCTTGGTGACGTATCATTGAGAAGGCTTCGCTGTTGCACGTACGTGACTTCGGCAGACTCAACGAATCCAAAAGTATTGTATTCACTGTCGTTGTACTATTCTTTAAGCTCGAATAAGTTCATGCTGAATCTCAAATTATGTTCACAAACAGTTGAGGAAGACGATGAGAGTTTCGGCGGCGTAAAGAGTGATATTTTCGGCTTCTTCAAGTTTGAGACTGACTGGATACGACCATGGATATCGCTTTGGGCGGTCAATAAGATAGGCAAGTCCATGCTCATGGCTTACTTACTTATTTTTTCTTTCAAGTAGGAATACTGAATGCGATACTTCCGAGATCGCGATTGCTGGCAGAGAATCCAACTCGAAGGACCAAAAAATGTTTGAGGACGCGCGACAAATGCGGATAAAGAGAGTGGATGAAGTATGCTGGTGTAACGAAAAAAGACATAAAGTTTACAGCACACATTTATGCACAAATATATTTTTACACTCAGTTCACAACATATTATATTAAAATTGTCAATATAAATAAACATTAATATGCATGTGTAATAATATTTGATGTAGACAAAACAGATAAATAAAAAAAGTGAAAAAGTGCACGCATATGCGAGAGGGAGAGAGAGAGAGAGAGAGAGAACGAGAAAAAGCGAAAGGGCGAGAAACGGGAAGAACACGAGACAGAGAAGAGAGGGAGAGAGAAAGGGAGGGCAAGTGGCAGGAAGGAACCTAACAGTGCGAATCTCCATAGTAAAAAAATATAAATCTATGAAAGACGTTATATAAACTTATTGTAAGCTAAAAATACAAAATAGAAAAATTTGGTTGTGAAATGAGTGGCTTAGGAATGCATATTGGTTTTATATTTCGATAAAAGTTCAAAATAATGAATTTAATACGCTGGACAGAATTTCCCTAAAAAAATAATTTGATTATCATTTAATTTTCCTAAAAAAATAATTTGATTATCATTTAATTCGATTTTAGGAAATTTTTAATTGCGATATATGTATATGTATGTAAAACGTCAAGTTTCTACTTTCGCTTTATTTGAAGTTTATCAATACTATACAAACACTAATTTCCAAACTGACTTTCAAACTTTGAATCCTGTGATATTAAATCCTCCTTTAAAAGTTACTATCCTTTTGAAATTTGAGACATTTTCAGATTATACATTCAAAAGCCAGTGATATCAAGAATCTAAAATCGAATTTCACAATAATCAAATTATTTTTTTAAACTTGAGTTTAAAAATTCTTAGGCCAGAATCAAATACAATGATCCCAAAAATTCTTAGAAAACAAAGTCTTCCTTAAAAATAAATTATTGTATTAGAAAGCTACGTGTTTCAAAAAGTTAATTGATATTTTACATATTGCTATCAGACATTTTATAAAATTTATTTCAATCTCTCACGACAAGTTTCGCTCGTCTATATTATAGTTTAAATAAAAAATCCTCCGATATACATATAGACTATTTTAATAATATATATAGTAATATTTATAGGATAGACAATTTTAATTTTTTCACGGTGAAAACTCGGAAAGGAAGCATTTTTCCAAAAAAATACGAGCGAGGAAAGTTGTGTGATTTTGAAGGAGAAGAAGTTTGTGACCTTAAATTTGAACTTGAAAGCATATTTTATTATATTATTATAATGTTTTGAAAAGCTCTCGAGGTATGCTACAAGAAAAATGTAATGAAAAGGGGGAGGTTCCATATGAAATTTTAAAGTTGACCTTCAAATGATCTTGAAATTTTTTTTTTTGATCTTTATAGAAAAACGGCAAAAGACAAAAATTGATTATTTTCTCTGAGAAGTCTCATAGAATCAACTTTTTAGTATTGCATTTTCTTATTGGCTACTATTTTTACCAACATGAAAAAATACGGTATCAAAAAATGTTGAAAGAATTCTGAAAAAATTCTCAAGATTTTGAAAAGAAAATAAACAATGAATAAAAACTTATTGAAAACCAATATTTAGTATATAATATCTTGTTAAAATTGCAAAATGATAGAGGACTTTTCGACTCACATTCAGTTTAGTCCGTTCTATCTACACACGAGCGCTTTGTCAAAACTTACCGGACACCCTGTATATATGTAAAAAGTATGTATAAAATGCGCGAATATTTTATCATTGATGTGTGCATATGCATGCGTGCGCGCTAATAAAAATATGCGTTGACCCAACTAGTAAGCTATCTCGACATGTATTACTAATATCATGAAGACGTGCGGTGTAATTTTTTCCATCGCATCGAGGCGGACGCCGTAAAGTTCGATTATCGATGCGAACTGGTACGCTTTGGCCGCCGCGGTTGTTTCCCGCAAGTTGTGCTTAAAGTCGCACGTATCCCGATGGGAAATTTGAATTTTGGCCAGTCTTCCTCTCATATACGTATATGTGTTTGTGTGATGTACACGCGCGCGTATGGATACATTGGTCCAAGGCGGCTGGGTCTCCTATGCGCAGGAATGGCTGTGGGAGCCAATATCACCGGGGTATGACTCCCGTGGGATCAACGCCGTACCGCTCTTTTCCACCCTTTCCTGTATTATTCGCGTCCGCGCGCAAGCGGCATCATCTGCGACGCAGGCATAGGCCGTACGCAGTATCTCCAAACTCGTTTCGCTCGATCGCCCAAAATCCCATGAAATTTCAATGCGAAATCTCTATTAAGATCCTGGCGGGTTATAGACGCGCAGATCTCGACGCCGGACTAGACGGAACGCGGCGAGATTGATGTAACCGCGAAGACATCTTCGTCAAATCTGAATCTTAACTCTTGTAAGTTGAGTTTTGTGAAGACGTACGAATCTTCTCATAGCAAGATCGCCATGAGTTCTCAAAACAAAATTCGACAAGTCTTCGAGGCATTTTTTTCCATAAATAACACTAAACAACAAATTTTAATCAACATTTTGTTTTTTAAAGTAATAAGTGTTTCTTATAGATTTACACTGAAAAAAGAATACGTTTTTAAAAAACTGCATCACTCTTTAATTTTTAAAAACTTCGCTTAGTATTTCTTACATAATAACGCTAATTCGTAATATATATATATTATATAATCAAACAAAATTTAAATATTTTTAAGGCGATGCTGGAGTGACGGCTGAACTTGATATCGATATTGACATCGATAGAACAGACTTTTTTAATTTTAAATAAAAAAAGTCAATAATAATAACAATTTAATTCATTTCCTATATTATTGTTCTGTCTCACTTAAACATATACATCTGTCTTATCTAACATATTGCAACGCCGTCTCCTGCAATATCGAGTACTTACTGCTAGACACAATTACTGCTTTGTTTATTATTCTGAGTTTTTACTATAAGGCGTACACGTAATTTGCAGATCAATATAAATCTCTCTTTTAATCTTTTAATCTTAATTTCATAAACTCAATATTGTTTATGCACGTAATACGTGCTACACTGTTCGTTTTGTCCATACGAACTATGGTGGAATTAATAAGATGAAACATTACGCATAATGGCGATAGCATTATTGGAAATAACCAATCAAATGTTTCTCAATATGCACTTTCCTGCTTATAATAGCACTGGAACAGTCAAACGTTATCTAAATTCACTTTCTTGCTACGCATCCAAAAGAATGCGCTTCACCTTATTAATTTCATCATAATACAAGCTATGAAATTTATATATATTAAGAAAACATTTACGTCAAATGATAGCTCTACGAATTGAAAAAATGTAAGTTTTAATTTTTTTTTAATTTTAGTATAAAGTCCATTGCAGCATCTTTTACCTTTGCTTATATTTTAATTCCTGTGAAAGAATTTTTTATTCCGTTCAGTCGGAAATTCGGAGATTTTTATCGATCTGCAATATCTCGATAATTTAATAATTACTCCAATATCCCTTTAAATATGAAAATAAATGTGATGTTATAACTTATTTTGTTTATAAATAATTTTAAATAATATGTTAAAACAATAAATTTATCGGCTATACTTAATATTAAAAAGTGACTTACAGTGATATCTATTTCTCAACATCTGAATAGTAATTCTTATGTATGTTACTCCGTAAAATAAAAAGAAAAAAATTGTATTATATATTATTTGAATTTGTAGAATTTTTTAAAAAATAAAGTCTGTGATTTCTCAATACCTGATGATAATGAAACTTTTTTTGACCTATTATTTTTTCAGCAGCTAAAAATACATGAACTGCATCACTATTTGATAACAAGAAACAGAAATCTTGTAAATCAATAATTTTTAATAATTTAAATTAATTAAGAAAGTTAGATGTAATTAGACTGTACTAATCATAACATGTTTAATGTTTCAGATTATTTGCAGGATGGCAGGTCAACTTCCGTCCAAGGCCCTGATCTAGAAAATCAGAATAGTCTTGATAGCGGTGAGTCATGTTTACTCGTTAAGTTTCAAATAGATATACGTAATGTGTCACATATTTGACAAGCAAGATTCTTATAATTTGATACTCTTACTTTGATTGAAACTTTCAATTTTAATTATCTTTTCGTAAAACGATTAAAGTCGCCTAGATCCGTATAAAGATGATTCTTAGACCTTAACAGGTGCCTTATCATGTGATAAAAAAGGGTTATTACTTTTTGCACTAGAGATTGCTTATTTGACTGGCAGGAAATTTGTAGATAAGATTTTCAAATGGCATGGCAGGTTAGAGACGGAAGGATTTAATTTAAGAAGACTTTACGAGAAACTTTGAATTACAGCATTCGAACGGTGTCTCGAACAGAGAAAGATTCCCGCTTCGACGTCGAAGGGATAAGTATAAAGTAGAATTGACCTCAGAGGGAAACCATCGCTTTTATGCTCGAAGGGCCCGAGAGTTGCCTCGAAACAACTTCGATGCATTTAGGTCGAAGTGTTTTCAGTATATCCAATTCTCTTTGCGAATATTTCAAGCAAGGTTGAAAGCTTCGGCGCAGAGATGCTCGAACCATTTTGTAACGATTTGAGAAAGTCAAAACGAATTTAATTTTCTCCCAAATAGCTGGAAATGTTTATTAGATCCTTCATTTCTTGTTTTATGTTACATATCGCTTGCTTACTTCAAAAGTGACGTACAATTAAAAAAATTAGGTACATTTCCCAGAAAAGGGGAAAAATATTTTAACTTGACAGAAAATTATTGACTAATCAAATAATATCGGCAAAACGAATTATATTCTTAATACGATTAAATGTTATTCTTGTTATTTTTATTTTACAATCCTTAAAAAAAGAACTTTTTGAATTGCGACAATTTTGACGATTTTTTAAAAATCACTCTTTTGAGTTGTAATGTTTTGACGATTTTTGTTGAAGTTAAATTAGTCGATTTTTGATGATTGATAATATTTACCTGTGTCTCATTTATAGTAATAATTTAAAAATCACGTTTTTTAAGTTATTTTGAAGTAAGGGAACGAATATTTTCAATGCAAAACGTAAATGCGCTAATGCGAAATTCTGGAGAAATCGGGTTTCCTTGCGGCTTAGTGGCGAATAGATAATGCTCTCAATCTCTCATCTCTCTCTCTCTCTCTCTCTCTCTCTCTCTCTCGGTCCGTGAGTCACAGATACATACAATGGCTCCCATGCATTCGACATATGCTCTCTGTAATTCGATTACCTTGTAACTGCCAAAGCTTTGGTAAGGGACTGAGAGATTGAGCCGACTTAAGTTGACTAATCTCTCGCTGGCTCCACAGCATGGGTAGACTAGTCCTCGATAGATAACTCCGTGAGGACCACAGACACACTACGCAAATAGATCTTTTGTTAAATTCAAAAGCGATCATTATTGAATAATTACAATATTTTTTGTCATTCATGAAGGAAACAGATTAAAATATTATTTTATTTTAAATTTCTCTTATCAGGAGACATGGTAGTGTCTCGGCGCTAAGCATAATGGCGCGAGACACTACCGGGCCTCCTTTTAAAATTTATATAAACATAAATCGAAACTTAGAATAATTGCAATTAATGCAGGAATAATTTTTATTTTGTTTAAATCTTTTACTTTGTAAATTATATTATTAGTAACAGTCCAAATTTGTAACTCAATCATATAATAATATGCGATATATATACTTTGTTGAGTATAGCGCGTAAAAATTTCATCACCCTATTTTTCATGTTAATAATAGATAGGAGTGTCTTCTATCAAGCTTATAATATCATCGAGAATCGTTTGACCCGTTAGCGAGAAAATTTTGCGGAAATGCCGACTCTTACTTCTCCGGAAATTCGCGAGACTTTGCAATGTCCGGCTCACCCAACCACCGAGCTCCCCGATGACTGCGCAATAATTGGAGGATTACCGCTTTCCTAATGGCTAACAGAGTTTCCGTGAATTCGACATACGCTTATATGCGCGGTTATTCGATTAGCACGGACTAACAGAGGAATCGAGCTTGAGTTTGAAACGAACTGGCGAGGTTGACCGGCCCTGGTTAACATCAAGGTTGGCAAAAGGGAGGTCGCTGACGAGAGTTGGGGTCGGTTGGATGGTCGGCCAGCTTGGCCGACGGCTAGCCGGCTAGCTAACGCACTCCTGGGAAGACGTAAATGTGTCCCTTTAGTGCCAGGCTGCCAGCTTCCGTTCTGCAATACGTCTACCAAAAGGGCTTGCTCGCTTCGTCTCACACACACACACATACACACACACACGCGCGCGCGCGCGCGCGCATACGCACGCACGTGCACGCGTTCTCTCTCTCTCTCTTTCTCTCTCTCTCTCTCTCGCATCGAATAATGTTTTAAAATTTATTGACGCACATTTTGCCGCAGGATTGTACGATCGTTTGCTTCCTCGAAACTGATCAAAGCGTCGTGGCTCTCATCAGGAAACTTCATTTGATAAAGCTCATTGACTATGAATGTGCCCGTAAAAGGATCCACGTATGCCGCTGTGTGATAATATTCAAATACACTTGAGAAACATAAACGATTTATGCAATTTATATAATCTACTTATTTCTACTTTTCTATTTCTACTTTTCTGAAGATACGATAGTGTTTCGGCGCTAAGGCCTGTTAGTCCGCAAACACAATAGAGTAGTAAGCCTTAAGAAATTGATCAATCATAGTTGAATGTGAGAAGAATAATCAACTATGACTGGTCAATTCCTTAAGACTTAAAGCTTACTATATTTCGGACTTACACAATAGGGCTTTAAACCGTAAGCCATAAGAAATTAACCAGTCATAGTCGATTATTTTTCTCATGTTCGCCTGTAATTGATCAATTTTTTACGGTTTATGATTTGCGACTCTATTGTATAATAGGCCTAAGCAAGCGAAGCATCATGGCGTAAGATACTACTGTTCTTTTACGCGAGTCAGCGAGTTACGCCAGATCGAAATAATCGGTAATAATCATCGCATTCAGCAGAATGTTTATTTTATTGTTGGAAGTTTTCTTCGCTGAGATAGATCTATTCCTTTAGATCTAAAATGATATTTAATTCAGCTCAAAGCGCTTACAAAATGTTAACTTCTGTTGAGAATATTATTGACATGATGGTCGTATTTATTTGTTTATGAGAAGTTAGGTGACTATTCAGTGAAAAATACATATTTGTGGCAACTATAAAGGTAACAACATATAATACAAATTTTATACGTACAACTAGGGCACGGTTTTATTTCAAATAAATTTATTTAAAATATACATTTAAAATAAAAAAATTAAACAGTTATTTATTATTTATTATTAAAAATAACTTCGTTAATTTTTATTTTTTATTTAAAATAAATATTATTTTAAATAAATTTTTGGAACTTATTTTTTATTTTAAATAAGTTGTATCAGTTTTTTATCGATTGTGAATTTTAAATAATTTTCTGGAACGTATTTTATATTTTTTATTTTAAATAAATTGTATCAGTTATGTGACCAATCCATCGGTAAAAGTGACAGTAAGTAATTAAATTATACTTATCATGATGTATTGCAGTATGGAATATGAGATATATTTACATGTGATCCATATGTTGATTTTCCATCTGGTTCGTGAAAGGTTAATATTAAATATTAATTATAGGTCCTGTAGCTATAAAAAAAAACTGAAATTTTATATTTAGAAATATATTTAGAAATGTATTCGTATATTCAAATAAACTCATTAAATATATACTCAAATAAAATCATTAAAATATTTTTTATTTAAATGCTACTTGAAACATTTATTTAAAATACATATTTGTTACTTTATATTTTAAATAAGTTTCCGAAATCTATTTTTTAAAATAAGAAATAGCTTTCGAAAAACTTATTTAAAGTAAAATACAAGTTATTTTGACATTTTAAATAAAAGTTATCCTATATTTTAAATAAATAAATGTATTTTCGGATCCTTTTTATATTTTATATTTTAAATAATTTCTTGTGATCTATTCCTTATTTAATATAATTTAATATTTAATATTTTAAATAAGTTTTATGGAACTTATTTTATATTTTTTATTTCAAATAAGTATCAGTGATTTTACCGACTTCTATGATTTTATATTTTAAATAAGTTTCTGAAACTTATTTTATATTTTTTATTTTGAGATGTTTGAAATCTGCAATCTCAAGCAGATGCTGTTTCGCAATCGTTTATACTCATTTCAATCCGAAATCTCCTATTTGCGAATTAAAAATATCTTCAGAAATAACGGTTAGCTCTTACTCCTATTTTAAAATTTCGGTTAATCACCCCCTTAAAGGTGTAAATAAAAGGAAAAAAAAGTATAAATAGGTACAAGTGATGCTGAATTAGATGATAATTTCTCTTTTTCGGAAACAATAATGTCTCAAAGTGAGGTGATAATAGTTTTTTAAAATTTAATTTTGAACACTTTGATCTTTTGAAAAATGAAAAAAAAGATGGTACAAACAAGTGCAAACCAAATTAATGTATTGTACGTTAAAATTTTTTTTTTTAATTGAGTGTTGAGTTTACATCGGTTTTTTTGTTGAGGTTACTAACATGTAGATTGAAAGTATATACTAATAAAGTCATTTTAAGGAGAAAAAACGTAAAATATTAACTTATTTTTTCAATGGTACAAATTAGTACAAATTCAATCCTGTTTATTTTTACTCTTGCGTTGTTTTCTTTATGGTCCTATACTAGTTTAAATACACTGAAAAAAAAAGATTGACTACTGCGGCAAATTAGATGGTAAAATATGGCACAGCATTTTTAGTTGCAGCAATCAATTTTTGGTTGCGTTTTGCCTATCGAAATTCTATACTGACATTGCGGATAGGCTAACGCAACCAAAAATTGACTGCTGCAATTAATTAAAAATGCTATGCTATATTTTACCATCTAATCTGCTGCATCAGCCAATCTTTTTTTATACTATAAACTTTATATATAGTAGATATATTTAGTTATATCAAAATGTGAAAACTATATCAGTTCTCGCAGCACTTGTTGCTTTAATTCAGTTTATAGTTACTCAAACGAATTTACTCATGTTAATTTTGTACTTATACGTATATCCATGGTTGGCAAGTAACGCGTTACTTATAACGTCTTTACTTTGTTGATCATTAGCTTGTTGTAACAATGATTTGATAATTACATTGTGATTTTTTTATAATGATGATGGTAACATCAGAGTTAGAAAAATCAATCGTTACTTGTAACTAAGAATGCACCGGATATCCGGAAAGTATCCAGTATCCGGTCTTATCCGGCACTTTTTTACTATTCGACCAGATAATTGGATCATTAGTATCTGAAAATATATTCGATTAAAATTTGATTTCAAATTGATTAATCATTAAATTGTTGATTTTTTTTATACAAATGCTAGAAATAAGTATGCATATTCATGGTAATATATATAATATGTTATACATTGTTGCAAAATTACAATTTTTTTCTCTATAGATTTCCTTTTTTTTTTTAAAAGACATTTTCCTGGAATCCGTTTGGATATCCGGAAAAGTCGGATATCCGACTCGAAGAAATTGCCTTCTCGGATATCCGAATCCGGTAATTTTACGATCCAATACATCCCTACTTGTAACAGATTAAAAAAGTATATTATTGAAAAAAATAACTTTTTCCATTAATTTGTAACGCGTTACTTTTTATTCACGTTACTTGCAATAAGTAACGTTACTCGTTACTTATTACTTTTTTCAGTAAGTAACGCTTAATGACAACAAGTTACTTTTCAAAGTGACTTTTTTAATTTCAGTATCACTTTAGCGTTTAGTTAGTTAGCGGTTACCGTCACAAAAAATTGCAACATTGTCAAATTGTTTACTGTAAAAAGTAACGGCAAGGTAACTGAAAACCGAAAATAACGTTGGCCAACCCTCCGTACATCAATATTTAATAAAATCATTATAAAATTATTTATTAGGAACACGCGCCTCAACTAGCAAAGAATTGAAATAAGTAATAAAGCCGCTGGAAAAAGTAATAAAGCTACTTCGCCAAAAGGATAATCTTACAAAGTCAAAACTCACGTATTCGGATCGTCTTGAATTAAAACGGAGTTGTTTCAACCCTTCGCAGCCGCACTTCTGAAGGTAGCTTATCATTGTGAGGAAAGAGAGAGAGAGAGAGAGAGAGAGAGAGAGAGAGAGAGAGAGAGAGAGAGAGAGAGAGGGAGAGAGGGAGTGTGTGGGGGCAACAACGGTAAGAGGCCGTCGTGGACAAGTTCGAGCTTTCTGTCCCGGCGGACATTCTCGGATTCGCAGAGATCCCAATCTCTTAGGCGGGTCGCATCTCTTTTCGGTTCCAGTCAGTCAGTCACTCGACCCCGTTCACCCTTCTCTGCTTCCTACACCCACCTCCGTAACCTCCCTTCCATTCTGTACTCTGGAGACCCATTGCAACTTTAAGCGCCTCGCATTACGGGCGTTCGACTCGTTTCTCTCGTTTCGGGCTTTGCTCGAGGCTACCTCTCCCTTCTTTCTTGTGTGCTCTTAATTTAGCCATCTACTACCCTTCTGACTTACCGGTTTGCCACCCCCTGAATTCATTTTAGATGTTTATCTCCAACGGGAGAAAATCGACTCAAAAACGGATTAATCTCGGACGATCTCTGGTACAAGTTTTGTTTGTTGAGATCGAATATCATATCTTAGATCATCACCAGTTTATCTGTGTACGATATCAGATTATTCTATTATAAATGAGAAATCTTCCAAGAAAAGGCTCCGCAATAATTATATGAAAAATTGAGTAAAATGAATTATATAATCTAGATTATAGTGTAGTAAACAAAAAAAATGTCCTAGACAAAACTCAATGATGAATAATTTTTGAACTATATATATATCAAAGGTGCTTATAGAATACATTTTACATCTTTGATATACCATAGGTAAAAAATTATCCATTATTGATTCTTGTGTAACATCTTTTATCATCACACCATAATCTATCTATACTACACATGAAAACTAACTCATTTCATTGGGACTCAATTTTATAATTAATGTGGAATCCTTTTTTAGATATGTTGTTGACGAAAAATTATATTCTAAAATTTTTTTTATCAAACTTCCAATAAAAATAGGTAATAGACACATTACTTAAGTAGAAAAAAATAGTTATGAACAGACGTTTCAGTGGTGGATGTAATATGTATTTTATTAATAGCTCTGATATCTTCATAATATATACATGTATATAATCAACGTTACTTAAATTAAGCCGGATATTATTTTAATAACAGTAGCCGGACAAATAATTGCGATTTTACTTGTTTCGTTAGCCGATCAATTATTGAAAGTCCGAAATGAGATAAATAATTAATAATTCACGAGTAAATGAATTACACAACGAATCGATTAATGGGCCTGCATACTTTAAATTGCAATTAGTCAATTGTAATTAATTCGTAATCAGTCAATGAAGCCCTTTTCAATCATACGGGACTTTGGAATGATAGGATTCGCATAACGCAAATGAATATCATAATTTCTCTTGCGTTCTCGCATTGGACGAGGTTGCATCGAGATTGAATAGCTTCGCTTGCCAAACCTTTGCATGTAACAACCTTTGCATGTAACAACCTCAGTTGACATGTTGAAAATTTAACTCGCGTCCGTCTTTGGACCCTAAGGAAGCTCCGAAGTTCATCGTTCATTATTCCGCAGGAGCATAACTTATCTTCGACTCGACATCCTTAAGAAGCTGGAATAAATGATGAGACGCTACAATTTCAGCATTCTTGTATTGTAATTTATTATATTATATTTATTATATTTGTATTATAATTAGAAGGTTTTAATTAAATTATGTTTGAATGGTTAGTTCAGGTGAATTTAACGATTCAACATTTTATATTAAAAATCAACAACTTTACCTCCATTAAAACTTAAGAATGTATTATATATATTTTTGAGACAATAAAAAAAATTACTGATTATTACATTTCAAAATAATACAGAACATTTATCGCTAATTGAGAACCTGGATGAAAAAATTATTTCTATAAAAGATAAAAGTATGTATAAAAAATAAAAGTATTCTAAATGTAATGAAGAAATGTAATTAAGAAATAATGATAAGAATCTCAATTTTGTTATAAATATTTCGAGTTTTAAGATTTATGTAAAATTTCATTACGAAGTAGAGAAAGATTAATTCTTCTATTATATAAATAAATAAAATCTATTTATTTGTTTATTTACAGAATAATTAATCTCTACCTAGCAATGAAATTTTACATAAATTGTCTTGAAAGTATTTATATAATAAAATTACGATTTTTGACATTGTTGTTTAAAATAATTTAATTTTCAATACTATAAATAAAGGAAATAAAAATGCATTAATAAAAATTTAACGTTATTCACACAACTTTCATATATATAGTTTAAAAATAAATCTTTCGCATAGAGGCAGAATGGACTAAACTAAGAAGAAAAGTTTACCATTTTGCAATTTTCTCAATAGTTAATAAGATATTAATTGCTATAAAAATTGCCGAAAATTGGTCTTCAATAATTTTTTATTCAAATACTATCAATTTTATAGAAAAACTGCAAGAGACAAAAATTGTTTATTTTCTTCTCATAGAGTTTTAAGAATTTTTAAAGAATTTTTCCAGAATTTTTTAATACCGTATTTTCTCATGTTGGTTTTAAATAAATGTTGTATTGGTTTTCAATTTACAACATTAAATATCTTGACATTATATCTCCCCCGAGTCAAGATTTTGTTGAAGTTAGAGATCTTATAAATATTTAGCAAAAGGGTTTTAATAAAATTAGTGGAGATAGTCATCTACTTTTTCCTTCTTTTCTGTTTTTTTCTCTCTTTTTCTGAAAATATACGAATAAGTCATAAAAGACATAAATGATGATCAAATCAAAAGACCGATCAACTTTGACCAAACTTTTTTTATGTATATATATAATTATTAATGTACAATATTATTGGTTGTTTCGAGGTGATTGAATTTTCAAACTATTTTTTTAAAATTATGTAAAGGAGGCATCAATCATTGTATAAAATAATTGTACGATATTTAGCATTAAAGGGAATCCTTAAGATTGACAGAAGAATTGTTGGCTTTAGTACACAATTTATTGGCGCAATACTGATTCAATATGTTCCCAACGTTTAAGCAATGTATCTCTAATGAACTAAGGAATGAAATTACAATATAATTATCGAATACATTTCGTCATTATTGAGAATGTTCTAAATCCTCCGCGATGACTCGTTGCCAATTGAAAATAATCTCATCTATAAAAACGTATAAAAATGACAATTAGTGAAATCGATGATTCGCAATGGACACTTTGCCGAATCCGCGTCATCCGCGGTACAGCACCGTTAACTGACAGCGTCGCAGGATGGAAATTGTGTCAGTCGCGCGAGCGCGGACGAATACGTTTATAATATCGATCGAGACGCGCATCGCGCGCGGCGATGATCGCGCCAGTTAATTTCGTCCGTTCACAGACGGAGATTCGCCGCCTGTCCGCCGGCGTGATACCCGGTGGTCGGTGCGACGGTTAGGTAATTAGCACGGACAGACGTGGACACGAACGAGCACTTTAAATGTCTGCCTCTACGGACAATGCTGTGTCGGCTTAACTCACTTATTATTTAATAAACTTTGGAAGTTTCACACGCGCGTGCATACATCATAGTCGGCGCCGGTGATCAGCCGAATCTGAAATACGACTCAGGTCGTCGCCCTCGACGGCATATCACATTTTAAACGTTTCATTTGAACTTCTGCGACCAGTTTTAATCGGATTATTTGATATCAGCGATCCTGTTGACATCAGCTTTTTATTTATCAATAAAAGAATTTGAACTTTCTGAGAGTTGATTATAAAATAAATGTTCTGCAGGTATCTGCTGTGAGAAATCTATCTTGATACATATATAAGTTAGATGTTGAGAGATTTATTTTTTAGAAGAAGATTAGGAAAACAACAGTATCAAAAAATATAATACAACTGTCGTTAATTTAAAAATAGGATAACAATTGTTGCTGTGCTCTCTATATTTGCAATTTGCATTTTACATGACTTATTTTAAATAATATGATTTCTTGTACGTTTTTTCATATACTAATAGCTATTTCTATAATTTATGAATAAATTAATATAGTTATCTTCAGATTTCTAAAGCTTTATCGACTGATGGTAGGATAGATTTCTCTTTGCAGTGTAAGACATCACCGCTGCAGCGTTACTTGACCGGCAAACTTTTGAGAAGTGTATGTATATATAAGAAATATTTTATATCTTCTGTTATATAAAAGAATTACTAACAACAAATCCTTTTTATTTGTAAATAAAATCTATAAATTATTTTTTAATAATTTTAATTTGATTACAATTTTAATTTTATTACAATTTTAATTTGATTACAATTTTATGTAATTATACACATCGTACATTAACTTAAGTATCTTTTGTCACGTATAAGAATAATTGCTAACAATTTTTTTCTCTTATTTAAATAAAATGTACAAGTCATTTTTTAAATAATTTTCACTAAAACTTTTATTTTCGCTTTATAAATTATGTACTATACAATTTTAAAAATCAATATAAGAAACCATTATATCGTAAAAAATTATCAGAATCAAAATTATATAATTTAAAATATAATAATATAATTGACAAATTGCCAATATTTTCAATTAAACTTTTCGTGATTCTAAGTGAAAGAACCATGTTCATTGTATCCTTTAAAGAATTAATACTTATATAGATAATATGTATGTATATAAACTTCAATTCAATATTAAACATTACTATCGACATAAAAAATTAAATCCAAATATGTTCTGGCGAAAATAAAAATCGGAGCGTAAATCAAATATAAGGAGAGAGTAACAGAAGTGCAAACGCCTCTTTACGTTTCGTTGTTTCAATTTTTGTTTGCTAAGAATGTTTACTGCTACCGTTACTCTCCCCTTACATTGACTTATGCTCCCATTTATGTATATTTTCATCAAGATATAATTGGAGATGTAATAATTACTGAATTGTGCCAATGTTTCTCGTCAAATTCTTTGTACGTTCATCGTTGCTCGAAGAGAAAGGGTCATTAGGCACGCTCGTTGCACTTCTAGAGGATTAACACTTGTGTTTCACGCCCTCTTCCTTCCGCTCAGGCTTTCATAGCTTCCGCGCTTGGCGCTAATAAAATAATAAATACACATCGTTGCAAGAAAGAGAAGAGGAAGTGTCAGGAGGATTTGAGAGGGCGGAAAGAGGCGACGCGCATTTTACACCTGCAAGGTAGAAGACCGACGCCTTCTTCTACTTCTTTTCTTCTTTTTCTTCTTCTTCTTCTTCCTCATCCTCTTTTGCGTCTCGTTTCCCTTCCTTTCCCCACCAGGTTTGCCTTTTACACCCCCTTACAATACCTCAGCGTGCATTACATACAACTCGGTTATTTCTCCAGGGAGTTTTCTCACGTGAATGCCGCGAGAGCACGCACATTTGCGCGCGCGTCGACACCAAATCCACGTGTATATATTCACGCACACCGATCCGCACAGGATCTCAGTGGATCGCGAAGCGAAAGGATGCGAGACGAGAGAGGAAGCCTGCAGGAATCTCGCACAGAAATTTTGTTCGCCGCCGCGAGATTAGCTTTTGGGAATTATTAATTTTCGAGGGAAGCCGCAACGTCCTTGTTAGAAATGCGCGATAAAAAAAGATTAATGAGGTTGTACAAACACATAGGCAGGTGCAAATTGCCTGATATTATCGCAAGTTCATTCCGGTGTTTGAAATACGCTTGTCGAATTATAAGAGCGCGATTCACGGTAATCTAAATTGAGAATGGATTATTATACTGTGGTGAAGAATCAATCGCTTAATAAATATGAATTTACATTTAACTAAATAGTTATACTAATCTAATAAAATCATCACGTTTTCTTCAAGATCGAAAATATATAAATAAAGATTTATATAACAGAATTATATAAAGGTGCCAAAGGGTTTGCGGATTATTGCTTCTGACAGCTTTGAAATAAATATCCTTAGAAGTATTATATAAAGAATTATAAGGGAAAAGTTAAATACCGACGATCATTTATCAATGTATGTTTATGAAAGTGTTTATTTAAAAGATATTATCTTCAACTGCAATAATTAATATTTAGAGAAAAGTTGCCTATATCTCTTAACGTTTAAACAAAATTTTAACAAAAGTAAAGAGATCAGAATATTTCTGTACTTACATTAAACTTTGGTTCATTGAAAATAAAGCAAAACGATACTTTTACGAAAATAAACATTAAATTATTATTTAAATTAGATTTTTAAAAAAGTAGCTTTTGATACGATTTGGTGACCGGGTCGTTAAATTGTACCACTGGATTGCTAAATCGTACTTCTAGCAAACAAGCTGGTGTTATTTTTTATCATTTTGACATCAAAATAACATCTTTAATGTCAAAATAACGACAAATAACATCAGCTTGTTCATTGAGAAGTGAATAAAATTAATTTTAAAACTCATTTATTAATATATTTATTTTTAATTTCAAACTGAGTACAATTCACGTATAGCAAGAATAAGTCTTAGTTTTGAGTGGAAACGCGTTGAATGAGCCTAATTTCATTAAAATCGAAGGTGAAGTAGTGGTCTAAATAAATACTGACTAAAATACGTATACATAGCATTGCATTAAGTTGATGTGACAAATTTCCCCTAACCTCAATAGTCGTCAACTTTAATGTTTAATATCTCGCTTTGCAGTCCCGCATTTTTTTCGGTCAGATTTTTTCATTTTGTGCAAAATCGCATCGAATGAGTCTAATTTCATCGAAATCGGAGATGAAATAATTTTTCTGGATAATTACCATCAAAGTAATATATTAAAATTTTGGAATCCTTATATTCTTCAAAGTTTTTGTATTATAGGTTTTTAAATAATTCTTCGCATTCGATGCTAATCAAACATAACCTAACAATGTGTATATGCTGCGAAGAGATAATGGGACCTCGCTTCTGAAAGTCATACCGGTCGCGATACAATATAAAGCCCAGCGACAATCCAATAAGAAATGATAATAAAATCGATATCGAATCGACATCGATTTGATGTCGATTTCATTATCATTTCTCATTGGCAAGTGCGATTTACTCAACTCTCTCTATTTTTACAAATTTACAATAGTAACATAATTTACAAATATTTTATTAATTTGATGCTATACTCAAAAAGAGTTTAAATATTAATTATAATCCTGTAGTACACTATAATTAAATTATCCATTTTGTACTGATAACACCTTGGGTAAAATGTACAAAACTTAGATTAGACACCGAATAAAATCAATTTTGGCATTCGTAAATAGACGGCTTGAAGAAAAAACAAAAATGACAGTTCTTAAGCCATGTTACTAGCATCCTCATCATAGCATTATAGTGTCATCATTTTTAAAAAAGAATATTTGTTTAGAAAATACAATGAGGTACGATATAATCGTTGGTACGACTTAACCAACTCCACCTTATGTATTATTAATATGAATTATAATTTTAAACAAAAATAGAATCTAATTTCGCATGACAGTCAATAATTTCAAAAGACAAGCCTTTTTTTTATTTAAAGTTAATTAAGTTTTTAGTTAATTATAGTTGTTGATGATATATGAAGGTTAATTATTGTAGTTTAAAAAACCTTTATTAAATTTTTCTCTTAAAATATTCGTAGTTTCTTCATTCTTCCTTCAAAATTAATCTTTTCTTACTTCTTTCAAAAAAATCTTAAAATTCTTTTTATCATTCAAAAATTTTCAATTATTTCACATGGTTTCTTGTTTCATACATATTTTCTGATTCCCTGTTTAATCTAAATTCCATTATTTTTGGATCGATGTATCGATATTCCTCATTCGAATTTCGCAGCGATGGCATCCCCCATGTGCCACAGCGTCCATGTTATTGGGGATGTGTTAGTAGCGGTTCCTTACGAAGGAATGACAGGGTGGCAAAGGCGGTGGTTGCAGGACAGTGTGGCGATTCCTCCACTCTTTTTACTCTCTTCTTCACACACACACACGCGCGTGCGCGTGTGCGCGATACCCACGGGAATTTAGGCGAAAACTTTTGCCAGGCCGCCCGAAGGTGACGGAATTCTTACGACGCTGGAAAAGTTTGAGCCGGGCAACTCAGCAACGTACTTTACCGCTCGGCGATTCCGCGTTATCGCCCAGCTTCGACAACGCTTATCGTTCCGTTGCTTCGCCGAGAGAATGCTAGAAACCAGCACCAGATCGAGTGAGCACGTTGATGCAGTTTGCTTATTCGCTTTAATTCTGAATCAGTAATATGAAATATAATAAGATAAAATGTAACCTGTAATCTTCTTTATAACATTGTCCAAATATCGCTGACATTATTCCTATAATATACTTCATGGAATAAAAGTAGTAAGAACATATTAATCTGCGATAAACTTTGATTTTAATGATAAAGATTCCTTTTTTAAAAGAATATATCAAAGAGAGATAAAATGTAGTTTGAAAAATCTACAAACATTTCTAAAGGAATTATCACATTTTTCTCATTATTACTTCATGTATATGTAAGTAAAGTTAAATCTTATATTAGCTGTACAAATAAGTTTCCGCCATTTTTAATAAAAAATTAAGCATTTATTGTGAAAGAACGATACATAATGTTTTATTGATGTAAGTCAAAATGTAAGTGCAAGTTCTTTTTATGTTTGGCACGAATCTTCATTCAATAATGCTTCCAATTCCGCGTCTTCGTACACTTTCGGCCTTCCGCTACGTTCTTTGTCTTCGACGTCAAATTCACCGTTCTTAAATTTTTGAAACCATTCACGACAACTTCTCTCACTTAAGGCAGCCTTACCATATGCTTCTACAAGCAATCGATGAGCCTCAGCTGCAGATTTCTTCAAATTAAAGAAGTAAATCAAAAGTTCTCGCAAATGACGCTTATTCGGCTCAAAACTCGGCATTTTCGCACAAAAAAAAATATATGATGCTGATACAAAATCGCTAGTATTTCAAAGTTATGTTGTTGACAGATGTCCAACCTTACATAATGTTTTACATCAGATAATTTTAACCATAGCTTGCTAGTGGCGCCGTCTTTTGTCAAACGGCGGAAACTTATTTGTACACCTAATATATACATATCCGCTATGATAAGTGATGTCACATAGTGCACGCGCCGAAAGCAAGTGAGAAGGAACGCTTCGCTCAACGCATCGCGGCTCGAATTGGACAGCGGCACGAAGACCTAATGAACGGCAGCATTTCGGAATCGCATGCTGAGCTGCCGTGCGTAGCAGGACAACGAGCATAGCACCATTAAATTAATCCGGGCGAAGCTGAGTGCCCGGTAATCATCATTAACTCAACCTGGGCGTTCGCCGAATTATTATGTTTTCCACTCTGGCTTCCGTTTATGATAATGCTTCCGATGCTCGCTGCATGTTTTCGTCTTATGGCATATAAGACAATCGTCTACACTGAGAAAAAAGATATAGTAACAAAGAAAGAGAGTTATTCACAAATGGCTGATTATCATTGGATTATTTTGTTAAAATAATAAAATATAATATTTTTTTGTTAGATGAACAAAATTTTTTTATTTAACACTATAAAGGATCTCTCACTAATCTTATATGAAATTGAGTCCCGATTTTCTCACATATTATAGCTTATGACTTATTAAACAAAACATATATATAAGTTTTAGCGCAAAAAAATGGACAGTTTTTGTGTTCGATTCACTTACAATGACGCTGACATCTCATCATAAAATACTCAGTAATTTCTAAACGACTAAATGACCTAAAATGGATAAAATTATAGTGTTTTGAAAAGGCCTTAACAAGGACTATAAGAAAAAATGGAGAGTCTTACTTAAAAAATCCGAGTTGAATTTGCCCTACCTTGGCGACGTCAAAATCAAACTGATGAAACCAGCGGCTAGGCCTTTTTAAACTTCATAACTTTTATCTAAAATATTTTTTTATAAAACTTATAGTTTTTCAGATATTTTGCCGCCTCGGAACATTTTATGTTCCTTATATGATTATATATGGTTCCACATATAATTATATACAGGGTTGGCCATATTCGAAGGAAAGATGTTTTTTTTTTCAATCATGGGAAACGTCGTTACTCGATCTAACATCTCTTTCCCATGATTGAAAAAAAAAACATCTTTCCGTCGAATATGACCAACCCTGTACTATTATATATAATGTCCAAAGTATGTATAAGACGGTACTTTGTTACAGAATATGTAATGTAATTCCCGGGATCTGAATGATGAAAATAACTTAAATAATTGTGAGAAATAATTAATTTTTTATTAAGTAATATAATTGCCTATCGCATACGTACGCATGAACACACATGCGCGCGCGCGCGCGAAATCCTATCACGTCCATTTCTCTGGATTATGCTAAGAGTAGGGAATTACACTACATATTCTAACAAAGTATCATCTTATACATATGTACATACCTTGGACATTATACATGATAGTATGTAATTATATGTCGGATATAATTACATATGATTATATAAAATGTTCCGAGACGACAAAATATCTGGAAAACTATAAGTTTTATAAAAAAATGTTTTAGATAAAAATTGTAGAATTTAAAAAGGCCTAGCCGCTGGGTTCATCAGTTTGATTTTTGATAGGGTTAAATTAGGTCGCCAAGATAGGACAAAGTCAATTTGGAATTTCTAAGTGAGATCTCCCACTTTTTCTTTCATTTTCTTATAGTCCTTGAGATTTTTTTCAAAATATTATAATTTTATCCATTTTAGATCAGCCGTTTAGAAGTTATTGAATATTTTATGGTGAGATGTCAACAACTGTAGGTAAATCGAACACGAAAACTGTTCATTTTTTTTTGCACTAAAACTTATAGGTTTTGTTTTACAGGTTTTTGTTTAGCAAGTCATAAGCTATAATATACGAGAAAACTATTTGATTTCACCAAGATTCAATTTCATATAGGATTAGTGGGGTTCTTTATTTGGTTACTTATGTTTTGTAAATAACAATGTGAAATTTGATTGCCATTACAAAATAAGTATTCTTTTAGTAATTTCAACAAAATAATCCACTATGGTAGAGCAAGGAGCATTTCGCGGAGCTGTCAGAGATGGCGCGTCTTTTCGTATGAGAAATTCTACCTGTATAAAGCCGGGACGATTAGAGACTAATCTCGTGGATTTCTCGGTTCTCGCCACACCATGATCAATCATGGTAACTAGTTTTTCAGAGCGTTTAGAGATTAGTAATTTCAATTGCTCTAAATCTATATATATCTTACTCTATAGAAAGTGAGAGATATATATTATTCTTATGTAATCGTTTGATTCCGATAACGAAATGTTCTATTTCTAACTACAAAAGATCTATAAACATACAAAATAATTTTGTACCATTAAATTATTAGTTCATTTAATAAATTCAATAAATTAATATTGTCGTGATAATCAACAGTTTGATTGATATCATATATCATATACATCAACAAATGGTTTTTGTATTAGTAACAAAACTTTAGTTATTGATACAAAACGTTTCTCTCGGTGTACTTGCAAAATTAATTTGTTTGAAAATCATTCCGATTTACAATAATAATATTATTCATATAATACATATTTCATGAAAAATGCCCTTTGCAGAAATAGGAAGTTTCATATTTTTTAAGTCTCAATTGAAGTGATATTTTTTGCAATAAATTCTTTACAGTGTTTTAAGGATGCTTAACACCTGTATTTTATTAATTCGGAAGGAGATACCTGATTTTCTTTTTATATAAACGATTATTTCGACTGTTTTTTCTCAATTAAAATTACTATTACGAAGACAATAAGTTTTTAGAAAAACATAGTAAAACACATTTTTTTGATCGATTCATTTTTATTTCTCAACATAGTCTCCTTTCAGCTCGATACACTTGATCCAACGATTCTCCAACTATTTCAAACCGTCCGAATAATATGATTTGTCCAACCCTTCAAAATAAGCCTCTGTTTCGGCGATGAGCTGCTCTCTGATGGTGAATCTCTTTTCTCTGAACTTTCTTCAGGTTTGGAAACAGGAGATAGTCGCAGGGGCTAAATCTGGCGAATATGCTGGATGGGGAAGCAATTCGTAGCGGAATTCCTTGAATTTGGCCATCGGTGCCGGACACGTGTGAACCCGTGCATTGTCTTGATGGAAGAGCACTGTCTTCTTCGCCAAATGGGGACGTTTTTTCTTTAAAATGTTGTTGAAATGGCCAATAAGGCTACATAGTAAGTGCCATTGATCGTTTGCTTCGACGGAAGGTAATCGATATGAATTATCCCAAGAAACTGTGCATCACCTTTCCGGCCAACTTCACGGTCTTTGTCTTCTTCGGAGCTGGTTCACTTGGTGAAGTCCATTGTTTTGACTGTTCCTTTGTCTCGTGTAAAGTAATGGATCCATGTTTCGTCCACAGTAATGAATTGACACAGAAATTCATCTGGATTACGTTGAAACATCTCCAAACATCGTTTTGAAATCATCACACGGCTTATAGTCCATAGTAAACAAACGCGGCACTCATCTTGCCGATAGCTTTTTCATACCCAATTGTTCGCAAAATTGAAATCACTGTGCCATGTGATATGCCTGTGGTCTCAATAAGCTCGCGCACTTTCACTCGTAGATCAGTCAAAACAATATCGTGGACTTTGACTCGATGATTTCTAGCGTAGCATCAATCCTCAATTGGACGTCCCGAACGAGGTGCATCACATGTAGGTGTACAACGTTTAAATTCATTCACCCAATTGTACACAGTCGCAAATGCTGGTGCAGATGTGCTATAAACATTATCCAACTTGGCTTTGATTTTTTTCGGCGTTAACCTTTCATATGTAAATGTTTGATCACTGCACGAAACTCGTTTTTTTCCAATTTGCAAAAAATACAAAGGTTGTTCGCTTTAATCATCTATAGAAATGAAATCACGAATTCCGCTCAAAATTTGATAATAATCAGCTGAAAGATGCTACTTGTCAAAAAGTAATGTAACATGACACTGCGAGTGTCCTCTGACAGATTTTCTAAGAACTTATTGACTTGCCCTGATATTAATCTTTTCATTACGTTGCCGCGACTATCATTCCTCTGTATAGAGGAGCCAGCCGTGTATACATACTTTGCATAGATGCTGAAGAATGTGATAGATAATTATGTGGTTAAAGTGAAATGTGCGCGTAATCTTATACAATTCTGAGTATTAAATAAAAACCTATCTTAAAGAAAATTAATTATTTCTTTAATTATAGAAGACGTTAGTAAAAGTAAGTAACTGTTTTAAGTATAAAAATTTTTAATGCGCAAGTAATACGATATAAATCAAGTGATGCGATAGCGGCGCGATGCCAAGTAAGAAAAAAAGATTGATCGAATGGGCCATCTAATGTGAATGTCACTACGTAAACAAATCGCGCCGCTACCAGGCTTATCCAGAATTCTTTCGTCAAAACTTATTTCGGTTAAAATATCTCAGAAACTAAAACTATAATAAAAAAAATATAATGATTTTATTATATATTCAAAGTACGAATTTTTCGATTGCGACTAGTTCGATTAAAATTGATATAACTCAATCCTGTGAGATTTCTTAACTATGAAAAAGATCGTTTACCTTATTTTCCAAGTTTCAGACTCACATGTGCACACACAGATCATTCAAGAGGTTTTTTTTCATAATGATTTCATAATGATTTCATAATGTCTACGGCAAAGATATCTGTTATAAATATTATGTAAAAATTCGTAAAAATATATAAAACTAAATGTGTGTATATAATAAATAAAATATATTATAAATAATATTATATAAGAGTAAAAATATATATAAGTCTGTGAATGAAATATTATATGAATAAAGATATTGGGTGATTTAGATAATTCGGATATTGTGTTTGTTTAATATCCTGCCAATCCGATCTGTTTCTTTGATGTAAATTCTTTATTTTCCTCGACAATCAACATCCAAATACTGTTTGACAAAACGACCATAATAGCCAACATTACATCATATTTCCCAAGAAAATACAGAGAAGCCATAAAAATACAAAAACACCCTAACAATCTAAATAGGGATAATGGCTATAACATAAGTAAGATATGGAAGACCATCCTCCCGA
>NW_011626955.1:303879-322682 GCF_000204515.1 Acromyrmex echinatior
CCCCCCCCTCCACCACCAAAAAACTCCTACCTCAACAAGTAGCGTAACATAAAAAGGAAGGACCTGAAGGAACAGCTCAGTATCAGGCTGCTCCTCGCCCTGATGAAGACTGCAAGGCCCACGAAACGTTGGCACATCAAGAATGGACCAAGACATGGAGAAAACCCGCGAAGCACAGATTAGTTATAATATAATATTTATTATATAAATGATATATTTACATTTTAATTAATATTTATTAAATAAAATTAATTTTATTTATTTTAACAATTTTAGTAAATCAAAGCCTTAGACGGTTTAGTTGGATCTTAAATGCTTCTATGATTCTGAGTGAATTATATACTACTATGTGTTTTTTTGAAACGCGCGTTTGAGCGACGACGGCGGCAGAAGCGGTGACAACAGGAGGAACATCGGCAGCGGGCGTACGTGGAGGAGGGATGGCGGGAAGACGGGATATAATTGGCGGTAGCAGGAACCAGTAGAGAAGCATTGGCGACAGTAGAACATTGAGGAGCATCATGATAGTAGAAAGTGGAACCATAGAGAAGTATTGGCGCACAATGGGTGAGCCAGAACTTATTCTAGCCGGCCAAAAGAAAAAAAATAGATTGTCGTATTTTTTTATGTATAAGATTAAATTAACTTTTAATACAATAGAAGTATGTAGTATAAACTATAAACATAATTTTTAAAAAATCTTTAAAAATATTTGAAATAACTAGGATCAAATTTTCATTATGTAGTCATATGGCGAATCGTTCTTATAAGTGTGTCCAAGATACAATTTAATTTTTTATAAACAACATTATATTCAATAAACGATTTTCTTCGAAAGTAGTAATTATTTCCTCTCATATTAATTAATCCATTTATTGTAAAGTTTTATAGTTGTTGCTCAAACTTGAAATGTGTTTATGCTCATCATATTAGAATCAATTTCATATCAAATAAAAAATGTACTATCGAATACTATCATACTTTCATTCACAAGAAGAATATATGTATTAGAACTTTCGTGCATAGCAAGAATGCGCACTTTTCCAGCACTGGAAATATGACTTTTTATCCATGGTATATCCATCGATAGTAATAGCAATACCAATGCAGACATTTTTATTTTAATTAATAAGAATGTCTGTATTGGTTCTGTTACTACGATGAATACACATATGTCACAAATAAAGAGCTATATTTCCAGAAGCGGTGAAAAGCACACATTCTTATTATGCACAAAAATTTTAATACGTATACTCTTCTTGTGGAAAAAAATACAAGATGATTTCGATGGTACATTTTTTTATTTGACATGAAATGCTAATGTGATGAACATAAACACATTTCAAGTTCTTTGTTCTGGGTGTTTTATACATATCTGGAGACACTGGTAATGTCTCGGCGCTAAGCATGGCGCGAGACACGGACGTACCTCCTTTACGCAAGCCGAGTTGCGTCAGATCGAGGTCATCGGATCTCAATAACGGCTGCCCCGATCGAGTCTTTAAGTACTTAATCGATAACTTACATTCCGATCGTATATTATACATGCTTTTATTTTTTCCCTATGTGCCCTACAAGCGGAGATATTGCGACGCAAAGTTCCGAACTGCCACTTTTCAGATTAAGATACGTCATTATCGTCGACCGCATTCCACACATTCCTTTTGTATCTTTCTGACATTCTTTACGCAAGGAGCGCTAGTGATATACATGATCAGCTGGCGCTGTGACCTGGAGACAAGATAAAGTCACTAGATTAACAAAATACTAGAAACTATCGCCATTTTGACTCCATGACGCGCGATTATTCAAAACTTCAGCTTCTTTCGCTGCGGTTTTTGCAATTTTCAACACAGCAACCGGGCATTTTCGATAATAATAGAATCAAGTTCTTCTTCTTCCAGACCCCTGTATGGATTTCCGATCTTTTAACAGAATCAAGTTAGGATAGCACTTCGACGCCATTTTAGCTCCAAATGCTAATTCAGTGAATTTTCTTATCGCGGTACTTTGTTAATCTAGTGACTTTAGAGACACGGCAGTGTCTCGGCGTTAAGCGTAAGTTTGTACTACGATAGTGACGGTTTTTTCAAAACAACAGAATCAGTAATAATGAAACACGCTAGTAATTGCTAACTAAATTAGGAAATGATAATGAAAAAACGATTTATTCAATCTCGATCTCCATTTGTTTATAAATTAATATTTAACAAAAGAAGATCGAATGGAAATGAAATTATACACTGTTTGTTAACTAAGTTAGGAAATGATAATGACAAAGCAATTTATTCGATGTTATTTGTTTAGAACGTAATATTTAATAAAGGAAATCAGATGAAAACAAAATTATATGCTGATATTTATTAACTAAGCTAGGAAATGATAAAAAGAGATTTATCCAGATAAAAAAGCGTGACAGTCCAAAATTGAACCAAGAGTATAAAAATTTTAATCTGGGCATATTTTATATAACTGTAAGTAGGACTCATATATCTGTGAGAAAATTTATCCTGGTATTTCGTATTGTAAGAAATAAGCAAGACAAATATCAGAGTGCTCCGGAATTCGAACCGTGGGTTGGTCTCCTGCATATTGGTAGACTTCCGTCCTACTACAGAGCTTGACACTGATAGCTTCTCTAATTGTGCCTATTTTTTCTAAATTTCTTACAATATTACCCCTTTATGGGATTGACTGAGGCACCCAAAATAAAGATTTGTCAAACTCATTTAAAGCATAGTTATAGGATTCTATAGGTTCTATAAATTAAACTATTATCAGAGAAAATTTGAGATCAAATTAAGTCTTATGGGCTACAACTCAAGTATAATTATCTTGGAGAAAAAGTGAAATCCAAACTAAACCCTGCACGGGCCATGACTAGGAAACTTAAGTTAAACTATCCTAACTATATCCTAAATATGCATGAGTTTGACAAAGCTTTATTTTGGATGCCTCAATAATGTCCATATGGGGTCAGTATTAAAGTATGGAATTCCCGGATAAATTTCCCGGGAAATTGCTCTTTCAATATAGGCGTGAAAAGGTTAAGAACATATTGCATTATTTATTGTTTTTCGATTTTCCAGTATTTGAGATCATTATGAATATGGATTTAATTACAATTTTCTGAAAAAATAAGTAGAAACCAAACAAATATTAAATGGAATATACACTTTAAATAGCTTATTATAACAATATTTTTAAAAAATAAAAATTTTAATTAATATAATGCTTTTTTATTGCAGATTTTCGATAAAATTTATATTTAAAAACTCGTAAAAGATAATTATTAAAAAAGAAAGAAAATATGTTCAATAGTATTCATATAAAACAATATTTCACAACAATTCACAGTTTTTCGTCGTGAAATGTAAAGATAACTATTCGGGTGAAATTACTTATCACTTTAATTCGTTATATTTAATGGTTATTCCGCGATGTCTTCCAGCTTCCGACGTTTCAAAATTGATAAATAAGTAATTAGCGCGTAGTTTGTTCGAATTGGAAATTGTATGACTTATGCAAAGTATTATTAAAAGTGCCAAGATCCACTTTAACCAAATACAATCTTCTTCAGTAATAAAAAAAAAACAGACATCAGATAACAAAATGTTATATTTCATTTTTCAACACAATCCCCCATGATTGTATTCAAATATTTTCGGATTTAAAGAAAGATAACTTTATTACGTGGGAGAAGGGATGTATGGATATAAAGATAAGTACAATAGTAATTTATTTTTAAAAAATAATACTATTACATATTATATTTATTATTCGAAATGATTTGCTTTAATAAGGAAAATGGTTTCTTAAGAAACGCATAAAGTTCTTTAAATAAAATCAAAATTAATTTAATAATTTTTTGTTGCGCGTGCGCGCACACGTATGTGTTTTTAATATTATTTTTAATATTATTTTTAAATATAAGCTCAAAGTTGAATTTTTTTTGCTATTTATTGTGTTCAGAGAGAATTCAATTGTTGCATTGCTTCCTGAAAGCAATATTTATCATTTTGATACATTATATTCTATGATCCTGACAAAATAACATATTTTTCAGCGGGACATTTTTGCTATTTTTTTTTGCTGAAATCTGGACATTTGACATATTTGGCGGAATAGCGGGATAAACATCCCGAAATGTCAAGACGTCTTGATCACACTACCCATGATTTATTATTAATACATTTACAATATTTTTGATACAAAGCCTCAAAACTTTTTTTAAAGTCTGTACCTACGACGCAAACTGAAAGTATGATATCAATATTATAATATTATAATTCAACAATATAATTATTATGTAGCATGTGTTATATTTCTATTGTTGAGTACAAAATTATAACATCGATGTCATGTTATTTCTGGTTTGTATCAACTGGATAGTTAAAATACTGTTCAGAACCCAAAAGAATACAGTACAAAAGATTGCAATGTAACATTGCAGAGATATTACAGAAATGTAAATTAACAATATGCCTGCAAAATGTCAATAATATTCCTCAAACATTGCAAAACTATAATTCTTTAATTGTTACAATAATAATAATCTAAAAATATAAGTTTTTACAATATTTATGTAGTACAGTTTTTTAGATTAACAGTCGTTTTTATGATATAATAATTAATATAATTTATTTTATATTTAAATAAAAAATTTAGTGATCTAATTATTTGAGTCATTTCATTAGCTAAGTTTTATATTTATTTTAAATATGAAATTAAAAGATTGTATAATATTAAATTTGGATACAATCAATCCATCATTATCCGACAAGACGATAAGCAATTAAGCTGCTGAAAACGATTTATCGAAATATTAATTATGTGATCGATGTATTGCCTGATGTGAACGCAAGAATAAACCAGCGCCTGAACTTTATTAATAAATTTTATACCATCATTTTTTAATCGATTTTAATTGATTCAGAGTGGTTTCGAATTAAAAAGAATCACTGCGATTAACTTAATCCATGATTAACTTACCAAGCGACTGTATTATTATATTATATTGACTGTATTATTAATGTGGATAATATTTGTAATTTGTTTGCGGCACACACATACTTTATCCTTACGAATAAATTTATCCTTCAGAATTAATACTATATTTATTGGAATATTTTATGATTTTATGATTTTATCATAAAAAATTGCTTTTGGAAAGCACATATCACTAGAAATGTGATTTGTAGAAAAATTAAAGTGAGATATACGTATAGAAATAATTTTCATTTTAGAGAGAGTCTTCGTAAAAAATTTATTACATTGCAATATTGCTGAAATGTTTTATTACAACATAACAAAAAGCGGACATCTTAACATTGTTGGAATTTTGCAATAATGATTCAGCAACATTTCGCAACCACCATATAATATTGTAATGTTTCAGTGAAATCATTCTGCAATGTTTCTGCAATCTTTCTGTGCTGTATGGGAGGAATGTAACGAGTGTTTTGAATAGTATTCTAACTACGGATTTAAAAAGTTTTGATATATTTTGTATCAAAAATGTATGAAGTATGCTAATGTCATCAAAGACTATTTTGAAAGTTAAAATATGATATTACAATATAAATAATATCAATTCTTTTCGCTCGTATAATTTACAATAAATTAATAAATAGTAAAATCCAGATCAATATTAAACGAGCTATAGCTAGATGTACTCACGGAGTAATAAGACCTCAAATTTGAGGTTTGAAAGTGGACTCGAAATACAGTATAGGAAAACTCATGGAAAATTCGGCAGATGTGATTTTAGTGCCATCGCGCCTTGCGGGAAAAGTTGAAAGTATTGACTGTCACGTGGTCACAAGTCACACGTACATATGTATATATGTAGTAGTACATATGCAGTAGATATATAATATATCTGTGACAGTCAATACTTCTAACTTTTCCCGCAAGGCGCGATGGCACTAAAATCACATCTGCCGGATTTTCTATGAGTTTTCCTACCATGTTTCAAGTCCACAATATAGCACCTAATTATAACTCATTTAATGCATTGACCTGGGTTTTACTATTTATTAATTTATATATATTTATATATGTATGTATGTATGTATGTGTATATATAGCGCGATAGCACTAAAATCACATTTACCGGATTTTCCACGGATTTTCCTACATCATATTTCGAGCCTACTCTTTTTGTGACCAGCCACTTGAATTTGATCTCCTTCTTATTACTCCGTGGGTATACTAAATAATATTTATTAATTACAAGTTAATTTTCCGACGATAAATTTCAATGGTACGTTTCTATATTTAGTCCTCATCAGCTGCAGAAATACATAAAAATTCAAATACGTATAATAATTATATTAACATATTAGATGAGGATCTCACGTTATAATAGATAATATAACAGATTTCTAAGAATCATCTCACTTTCATGTTGAGTGTAAAAATCATTGATATTAAAAAAAAGGACAGTATATCGCAATCATATCATATGTAATCAAACTTGATAAATATTAGATGCGCAACTAAGTTCTCGCTGTTATTTTGATGAAAATGCCATCAAAATAACAGCGAGAACTTAGTTGCGCACCTAATATTTATCAAGTTTGATAGTGTAGAAGAGTCATAATTCCGACCAATTCATCGATTAATAGCCAGAAAGGGCAGTATGAATAAAAGAATAAATTCCAGTTGTATTAATGTAGCTTGATGTCAGATCATATAAATGGTTGTATGTGCGTCCTTAATAATATTGATAAATAAAATTAATATGAAGGCAAATACAAATTATATATAATGATAAGTTAGCATAGTTTATTAAAAATGTAATATAGAATCAATTATATTCATTGATGCAAGGCCGATCTTAATTGTGAGAGAGTATAAACGCAAACGACGATAAAATATGATAATATAACAATTTGTTATCCCAGATGACTGTGTTTTTATTGCTACAGTTAAGGAACTTTATTGTCAGACCATGTATAATAATCAAGTTTATATTAGCAATTATGAAAATTACATAAAAAATCAGCAATTTAGCATCTTATTAAATATGTCACTGGCCAGATTCTTATTTCTACTGTTATTGTATAATTAGAATTTATTTTGTCTCGAAGAAATCTCTTGGTGAAAATAGAAATATGACAAAGTTTATCGATATATTATTAATAAACATAATTATTAATAAACATAATTATAAGAGACGAAAAAAACGAGTTTGGATTCGTAGGTGACCTCGCACTGACAGTCTTGCCGGTGCATATACCGCGTATATATTGCGGAAAACGAAATACAAAACAAAGTTAAGGACAAACGGACAGACGGACGTACCGCGCACAGGAATGTCCTGTACGATAAAATCTGCCGACCTGCACCTCCAGCTCCTTGGCAGAAAAATCGCTGACCACTCCTTCTGCAGCGGCCAAGCAGCCGCGTTCCTCTGTATTGAAACAAATAGATACGCGAGAACGATTGCGCGCCAATGGATCGCAGATTAATGTGAGCGATAAGGAATTAAATCGGAACACTTAGTTCCGGCGCTACCGCGCCGGCTATAATTAAGTGCACACGTCGTTCGATGTCCTCGCGATGAAAACGAGTTGTGAACACAAAACAACCGTGCAGAATATCTCCACTGAGCAACATGATTTATACGTTTTGTATACACGTATGGAGATGACAGTTTACAATAAGAAATCTTTGTGTTATAGGCTAAGAAACTTGAATCGATGCGTGTTTATGCAGTAAACAATTAAAAGTAACATAATATCAATGAATTTTACACTCAACAATGTAAATAACACGTGTATTACATAATAGTTACATTGTCGCGTATGAAATTATATAACATCGTTATATTACTTTAGTTTGTTTTTAAATATTTAACTCTCTGAAGCTGATCGTCAAAAATTTTACAATTACTGACACTAACAATGAATTTGTAAGATCTACTTCAATGATTTAAAAGATTGATTAAAAGACACTAATTAATTTCAAGGAATCAAAATGACATAATTTGTATAAAAAAAGAATAAATACTAACAATAAGTATATTTTAATACAAATAAAATTGCAGATGTAATATAAAGAAAATTGAATTGTTTGACATTTTTGACAAAAAGATTCATAATTGAATGAATCCAATAGACCGTCAGCTCTGGAAGATTAATATGTCTAATATTATTAAAGACATAAACTATACATCCTTAAAATATAATGTTTAATAAGTGAGAAGTGAATTTTTTTTAACAAAGAAATTTATTTTTTAACTTTTAATATCAAGTTAGCAACATACTGCGGCATAAGTATCACGTAAGTGCATTTAGGATTGAAAACATTAGTCGTAACTTATTATCTGTTACAAATGCAAATTTGTGAAACATAGACGAGTATCAAAGGATACAATAGAGACTGATCTTACAGAGTTGCCCATCTGGATGAACTCCTGTCGATAGCAGGCTGAACAACGAATAGAAACGCGCGTTAAAATCGTCACACGATGCAGATTTCCTTGTATTCTGACTGAGGCAAAATACTTTGCTCGGTTAGCTGCTTAATGCTCTGTATAAAGTCATCATGCGAAAGTGGCACCCATGGCTTATGGCGATATTTATAGTTGGATCTTATATTTAGGATCTTAAGTACAATCTCAAGATGTTATGAATCAACGGAGGGCTATATTAGCATTTTAAGGCATTACTTAAGACGTTGTTAAAATAAGAATCGACTATTATATAAATACCGGCTTTAGTTGCATAGTGACATCTACATGTGAGCTAATAATCTATCCATCCGATCTGTGCTTGACATTAATCAATCATGTAATTGTTTTCAACGTTTTAATTAGTACTTGCAAGGAAACGAGATATAAAATAGTGTACTATATCAAACGCATACATAAAGTAAGGATGGTAACATACTCCGCTTTGCATGGAGATATCTAGCATTAGAGAAGTTAGCATTAGAAAATGCATCATGCATGCTCATCATTCGGGACATCATATGTGAGTATAGCTTTATTACGCCTATCATGCGTGTATGCATGCGTTCACGCCTCCATACTTTGCACATGGTCTAACAAGCGATCTGTCATGCTCAATTCTTTTGTCAATCAATTCTTCCTATCAATTAAAATACATATTTGATGATATCAAAAAGATTGTTATACGTATTAATCTTATCAAAATCAAATTAAAATGAGAAAAAGTTAATAATTATTACACAAGATATATGTAGTTATCTCAAAAAGTTTGAAAAATATAAAAAAATGTCTGCTCGAGTATTTGACAATGTCATGTTTTTTTCCCAATAAGGCATGGTAATGAGATAATTTGTATATCAATTTGTGTGGATTTAAAGATGAAATACATATACGATAGATACAAAAAGTATTTGTACATAAAGAAAATTTTTATAATTAATGTGTAGAAAATCAAGTGACGCAATAGCGTCGCGACGCCAAGTGCATAAAAATATAACACGGGTCGCTTGACCGCTTGACGCGTGAATGTCATTGCGTATATGTTCGTGCCAAATTCGCAACGCTATCACTAGTTTTATCTGGAGTTTTGATATCAACAAACTTTAGATAAAAATTACTCAGAAATTAAAAATCTAAAAACATTTTTATTGTATAATGTCATCGGTATCTTTCGATTGTGACCAGTCCGAATAAAATTGATGCAGCTGATACTGAGATCTGAAGATTGTGTCTTGAAAAGAGACCAGTTCAGTTTTTCAAATTTTTTCAGTCGTATGTGTAACACATATAAAGCGTTTTATAAAGCGTCCATTAAATTGCTGTTCGCAATGCCTTCATACAATTTTAATTTTAATATAAAATTAAAATTAAATTAGCAACGAAAGTGAACCTTGATGTGCATACAGGTATAATTTATGTACATGAAACAGACAAACAGGGAGAGGGCGAGAGAGAGAGAGAGAGAGAGAGAGAGAGAAGCAGCATTTATTATGCGCTCTGGGACAAGTTCCCTCAAGCACTAAAACCAAGATGTAGAAAAAAATCAATTAAGTATACATCAAAAAAGACGCAAATTCTGAAGAAACAATATACAAAGATTTTAAAAGAAAAATATGAACAAGCGTATTCAATAAAGATACGAGTTTACGTGAATAATAATCATACATGCAGAAAAAACTAAGATATCGCATTGATATTCATATTATTAACACGCGGATAAACATGCAAAAAGATGGAACATCTCAAAAAACACGCATTATTATAGCAAAATTGAGAGCTATATTAATTGAGGCTAATATTATTATGAGAGGGAGGGAGGGCGCGAGGGAGAGAGAGAGAGAGGGGAGGGAGGAAAAGGGGAAGGGGAGAGGGAGTGTAAAAGGGAGAGATTGTGAGAGAACAAGAGTGTAAAAGTGAGAAAATGAGGGCAAGGAGAGAATGAGAAAAGGCGAGAGAGAGAGAGAAAGAGCAAGAAAGATTATAAATCTTAATATTAAATCCATATATTCTCGTTAAAAATTTGTATTGGTGATAATATTTATAAAGTTAACAGAGCGATTCCTCGTCACGGTAAAAATATAAACAAAAGACATTATACAAATTTATTGCGAGCTAAAGGACATCCATAAATGATTTAAAAGTTGAGATATGTAAGTGGCTTCGAAATGCTAAGAGTGCATATATATTTTTCTTAGAATAAATCTGAACAGTTAAATTATCAATAAATGAATTAAATCAATACAATGTGACTTAATATTAAGTAAATATAAATTTACAAAGTAAAAATTTTAGAAATAATCTGTATTCAGATTAGAAGATTTAAATTCTACATTATTACATTTTTAAAAATTTACAACAAGCAGTGAAATTCCAAAAAAAATATATCCAAGTGCATAAAAAAGATATTAGAAAGAAGAATACATTCTTCTTAATAAAAAAAGGATATAAAGTAGATATAATTAGCCAAGTATTTCATTACGCAAGACACATAAGATAGAAAAAAGTGACTAAAATTAATCAATATATTAATATAAATTAGTCAATATATTAATATAAATTAGTCAATATATTAATATAAAATTGTCAATTATTATAGAGAAGAAAAAATTTGGCGTGCCCGAGTAATATTAATTGTACTTCTGAATATATTGTTTTAACACAATATTTAACACAGTATTATAAATTTAAATATAATGACATAGTTTGTAGTACATAAAAATATACTCACAAATAATAGACATGATATAAATTATGGAGGAATAATGTGTAATAATATTTAGATGTAACATTATAGATAACGAATTTACAAGATTAGTAAGCAATTATTAACATTTCTTCTTTGAATTACTGTTTTCATCTATACGTATATCTGCAGAATATTGTATGTAATATTTCCTTTTTATTATTTCGTATTGCAAATAATTTCCGTACTATGAAAATATTGGTCCTAGAATATTGCGTTTTAATGCGACCGGGCATGCCAAGTTTTTTCTTCATTATAATCCATTAAAAATTTTATATTATTCTATATTGACCATTTTATTCACTTTCAATGTATCTTATGTGTTTTGCGTGAAATACTTGCCTAATTACATTTATTTCATGTTCGTTTTTGATTAAGAAGAATGTATTTAATACTTTTTATATATTTAGCGTATATTTTTTCTTTCTTTCAAAAAAATTTTTTTTATAAATATTAATTAACAATTTTACACAATGAGTACATTTTGTCTTAATATAAATAAGACAGATTTTCACTCATTTTTTGTATGTGATCGTAAACATTTTTCCACTGTGCGAGTATTTTTTGTGCGTCTAAATAATAAAACTTTTTATTTTCGCTTATTTTTAAAATAACATATTATATTTTAATTATTATATTAGGTGTTGGAATTAATTCGTAGCGTTTTCTTCCCATCACTTGTAAAACGCTACGAATTAATTCCAACACCTAATATATTCTTTTAAGAAAAATAATTTTAATATATACAATATTTCGAAATATATTATTATATTTATTTCATTCTTTGTTATTAAATTACTAATTAATGTTTACTTCTTAAAAATCAAATCTTTTTTAAGATCTCTCTCCTGATGTAAGAATACTTTTTGCGTTCATTATATATTTGTTCAATTATTAGATAAAAACGGTTTAATCACGAGCTGTTACCTGTCGCAAGTCGTTACTCTCATAAATCTTATACAAACAAATATTCTCAACAACAGTATTTAAATTAATATCCTAATAACCCCTTCTTTCCCCCCCCCTCTCTCTCTCTCTCTCTCTCTCGTAATTCCTGCTAAACTTTAGATCCCTTGATTCATTTATCTTTCTAAAATTTTTTCCCAAATCCGATCCAATTACTATTATTAAATAGTGCAGCGTAGCAAATTACTTTATAATTTTATAGTATTAGTCCGGTCACATGTTCGTCCATCCGATTGTTCGTTTGCAAGATTTCTCAAAAATAGTTTAACTTTCAAATTCCATTTTCAACAGATACTCAAAGATTTTATCTACAAAGACAAGACAAAATATCTTATCACCAAGACAAAATATAAGTCAAATCAATTAATTGTAAAATAGTTAAGAATCAAAAAGTCAATAAGATTTTCAATAACATTTTCAATAACATGCTCGACATTGATTTTGTCTTTGGCTTATGAAGTATCATTTCCGAAGTATTTTTTGACGCTGAAAACAATGTTGTCCTAAGAATTTGCCTATCACATTTCCGAGAAAATTAAGATAATACGAGTATAGACAAAAAAATAATGATTTTTACCCTATTTATAATGATATTACGATTAAGGAAATTTTATTTTGTCTATTTTGCCTATACTATCTTAAAATGCTATCTTTTAACTTCAAAGTGAGTTTTTTGTTTCTGTACGATTTTTTATGACCAAGTTATGTGAATTTAAAGTTATCACCGTTTATTCGAAGTCGGGCAAGATCCACGGTATGGCGAAATAATAAAAATAAAACAAGGATAAAAAATAAAAAAGACATAAAAAAGTAATAACAAATTTTAAATAAAAAAGAATGTATAAAAAAGTGTAACAAAGATAGCCTCCATGTAATGCATTCCAGAAACACATATTGTGATTAATGATCTTCTAGCAACTGTCATGCTAATCTTGGAGTGTAAGGATGAACATCTTATGCAAATCAATATGATGTTTTTTTCAGATGATCATTGGTCCAGCGGTGTTATGCTATATTTATGCATCTTATGTCATTTTGTATGTGGTGATCCTAAGAATTACAAATCAAAGTATGACACTTATTAACTTATATACATGATAGAGAGACACAGTAGTGTCTCGCGCCAAATGAATACGCAACACGATAGCGACAGACAGCGCATGCCTAACTTCGAATCTATTTAACTTGATCATAAAAATTGTACAGAAATAAAAAAAATCTCATTTTGAAAGTACAAAAATAACAGCGTAATATAGGGTAAATAAAATAGCTTAAGAATATACGAAAAATTTCGAAAATTTTAATCAATGACGAAAAAAATTAATTTAATAGGAATGACATTAAGATATCATTTTATAATTCGAATAAACTACAGAAATACATATATTAAAGTACATAAACCCTCGATCTCATTTTTCAAAAAACAAAGTAGTTTATAAGATTAAGTGTAATCATTGTGATGCATCGTATGTAGGACAGACAGGGAAACAGCTAAAAAGCTCAGAATACCAAAATCATATACGCTGGAACATGTCTTCCCGTTCTGTTATAATTGAGCATAGATTAGAACTAGAACATGATTTCGATTGGAATAATATTGAAATTTTTGACGAGGAACCATGTTATAACAGAATTATGTTAATTTCGGAGGTGCTACATATTAAAAAACAAAAAAATAGTCTTAATCTCCAAACCGATATTGAGGGTCTACATAAAGCATTCCGATTGTAAACAAAGTCTAATTTTGCTTTACCAAGATTATACTCATTTTATTATTTTTCTTTTAATCAATGTTTATTCATCGTAACAGTTAAACATTTTTAGTTTTATTTCTTGACTGATTTTACATTTTATAATTTAATTTTTATTTATTGAAGAATTCAATTTTGTGGCTTTGTTGTTTTTATTTTTTGACTACGGCTATGTATATTATTTATTATTACATTGACTATTGAAATTTTAACGAATATCGTTTCATCTAATTATAATAACACATCTGACAGATTGGTGAGTGTTCTAAATGACGTATTGCTTACTTTTTATAAGATAATTGTAATCAAATTTATAATTCTATTAGAACATTAAGAAATTCTTTTCAATCATCGGTCGTCTAACCTTTTGGCGAGCAATTTCCGTTCCTTTGTGTAACTTTCAACTGGTCTCACGACATATACAATAAATTCCATGTATATTAACACTGTTTTATTGTGGTAACATCATTGCATTTATCATATATCTGAAGAAGTCTTAATCGAAAAGTTAAAAAATGTTATAATATAATATAATTAATCGATTAGAATATAATGATTTCTATTTTTTAATATCTCGATTTTTTAACATAAAATTTGTATTTCAAATTCTTATATGCCCTTTTAGTATATTTATTTTTTAAGAATGTTTGGTAAATATTTCGAAATAATAAAAACATTTTGTAAAATTTTCAAATTATTCTAAATCACATTTAAAAGTGATAATAAATTTTTTTTAATAACGGTTTACTATTGGATGTTTGAATATGTTTCCTCCGCTTTTTTATATGAAATTTTGCTAGCAGTTGATTAATCAACATTTAATACCTCTAACAATTCTTTCAGCATTTGATATGGATCTTTATCAATAATGTTTTCAGTTGTTCATCTCTTTCAATTTTTCGATGCATTTTCACGTTTTTTATCTTTTATTGAAATCATCATTCGCGTTGATATCACTCTTTGGAGCATGCTCTCCATACACTTCCATAAGCAAATTATAACTTTCAGCTGCACTTTTTTTAACAATAAACAATACAATAAAACTTTTCGCAAATGCTGTTTGTTGGTACAAAAAGTCAACGTTTTTAATACAATGACAAAACTGTTATTTACACGTCCATCAAATGTTATGTATTAAATATGAAAGCTTGTGTATAGTACTCTCAAATACAACAGTTGCCACTGAAATTCTATGCATGTAGTACTCGTAACGACGTCTCTTAAAAAATGGCGGAAACTTATTCAAACACGTAATATTTGAATGGAATAAGTTCATCTCAATAAGAAATAGTATTTTTTCAATCTGTGTTCTATATAATAGAAATATATTGAAATGTATTATAAAATAATAAATGATAAAAAATCTCAATCTTTTAATATAAGTACTTCATACATTTAAGATTATTTATGTAAAGTTACATTGCAGAAATTAGTTGTCCAGTAAATAAACAAAATATTTATTTGTTCGAAATTTTTCTAATTAATCGGCGAATCGCAATGAAACTTTATAAGTTATTTTGAGTATTTAAAATACAAAAACATTCAGGGAATTTTGTTATTATTTTTTATATTTTATTTTATAACAATAGAAATAATAACAAATAAAGAAATAAACTATTAAAATATCTTGTTCAATAAAAATAGAATGTTATGAACACAACTTTTATGTGTGTATATAGTTTTAAATATTAATACATATGTGCTATACATGTTATCGATCAGCATCTTTTTTCAAATTCTGGGTTTTCGCTGCACTACTTCGTTACATCCGTTGCAACAGTTTATTAATTCTATCGAAACAGATTGACGTACCATATAGAGTTGTCTTTAAACATTTAATACTTGAATAAACCATTGTATATATTTTAGTTTTCAAGCATACTACAAAACTTTCTTAAAAAATATTAGGTGTTGGAATTAATTCGTAGCGTTTTTAATGAAAGAATGTTATTTATTTCACATGAGCATTAAAAAATACATTAATGAAAGTACTTCCCATCACTTGTAAAACGCTACGAATTAATTCCAACACCTAATAGTAACAAATAATTCCAATAAATTCCCAGTCGATGATTCTGCCACAGAGATCTATGAGTTAATATGAGAACTTTAAATTGTATGGAGAACACATGAAGGACTGGATAATCAATTGATTTAAAGTTGATTAGAAGAAGAGGAATATGTAAGATAGATCTAATGAAATATTAATTTATATTGTATAATTAAATTGTATGCTTTCACTGAAGAGAACTGTTATTAAAGTTCGAAATGTTGTATATTAAAACTTGTTTATATTATTTGAATGCATATTATTATAGGTTATTTAAATAGGTTATAGGTTATTTAAATTAGCGCACGTTAACTAGCTAAACTCCGATAGATAACTAACTCCTTACGATATATGATGTCGTCAGTGTTTTTATTTGATGAAAATCTGTGTCCTTCGAGCCTAGGAAGCAGGAAAAAGTCGTTGAGGATCAGATCTAATAAATACGGTGAGTAGTTGATTAATTCGAACCGCAATTCATAAATTTTTGTTATGGAGATCGTCGATATTCGATTTTTTCCATTTTTAAAAAAATATTAATATCGACTGGCACAAATAACTGTCAAACAACAACTGAGCATCCACAATGGCGACGATTTTCACAGGTATCTTGCAAAATATGTACGATTGTAGTACCAGAATGGCTTTAACGAGTAATATCATCTTCATATTAAGGCTCAAAACTTTTCAAACAACCCTCATATATTTGAAATTTGAATTAATAAATACTATTTTAATTTGTTATAGTTTCTGAAATATGCTAAATTATTCTTTTTACAAATAATTAAAATATTGATTGAAACAATGTTATTTTGTTATTATAATTAAAGAATCAAAACCTGGTTATGAAAAAAACAATTTGTATTATACTCTTTCCTATTTTCTAAAAACCGAATCATACTAGAATACATCGCATTATTGGTCATTATTTAACGAAATTTCGTCTCTTTCATTTATACGAATATCGATTTCTCTCAATCTGGAAGTTAATTCACGTAGTAACGAATGTGTGAATTTTTCAATTTAATTTGCCTGTATTTTATCAAATAAAACCTCTGATAAATAAACAGTCCTCTACTCTCAATACCCCAAAATATTACATGAAAAGAATAGTTTTGTTCAAAGTCTAAAAATTTTAAACAAATAAAAAATGGGCAATTAAGAGCCTTAATACGCAATAATTGATGCGATTAACATATATTTTTTTTTGTATCTATTACATAATCTATTACATAATATAAAAAACTGAACGTTTCGGCTATATTCAAGCCATCCTCAACAACAGTCTCTAATCCATAGCAATAATTGATAACAATTCAATGTTCATAACGTCAAAGAAAACGAGTGTAGTAAACAAGTCTCACAGATTACTAAAAATTTAACTAGATACAGATCCAAAAATAATGTTATTAGACTATTAAATTATTATGTAAAATGTGTGTGTGTTTGTATGTGATTATGTAGGAAACTCAAGCTGATTACTGGAATGTCAACATTTTTTGTAGTGCATTGCTCAACTAGAATGTTCTATGCAGTTATTTTGATGATTCAACAAAATTATTTTCAGATCTGTATCTTGCTGAATTTTTAAATACTTCAGCAAAATCGTTCTTTCTATGAAATACATTTCGCTGGTAACAGCGCCTACGATTGAAACACCCAAACGCCTTTACGATCAGGATGGCCAAGTGGTAACGGATTTCTCAGAGACAATTTAATGACAGCGGGCGCACGGAATGCACGTCGGTCAGCCTCATGGCAAGGATTTCAAATGAAAATTCCACGGAGTTAATGCGCACGGCACTTCTCAACGCGGCTCAGTAGTGTTTGGGGGTTTTAGACCGTATAGGTGCAATATAACTTCCAAGTACTTCGCATAGCGTTAGGCATATCCTTTTACTATTCTCGCGAAACCAACCGCAAATCTCGTCTCGACGGTAATCCTCCTCTCTTTCTCCTCTCGGATAACATAATTGCAAAGTGCAAAGACAATGTCTTTTCTCGCTTCTATCCTTAGACGGCGCGGCGAGCACTTCCGTGCCATTATCCCGTATTATTTTTCCGCTGACCGTATCGTTTTCCCGTTCGCTAACATAAGCCTGCGTAAATTTTTTCTTTTTTAATTCAAGAACGCTCATTCGACAGCGTTTAAACGACAGCGTATTCAAAAGCACGTACACAAACATGCAAAATTTAAGTTTGGAATTGATTTAGTTTTCTGTCTTGCCATGAAATATGCGTTGTCAACATTTAAGGATTACGACGCTACTCCAATAAGGCTTTTTTTACGAAAATTCAGAAAGTCATATTTAGAAGTCGCCACTGCGCTGAGTTTTGTATCCTGAACAACGATTTTCATTCAACAGTACCGCAAAAATTTCTAAGATATGCCCTATGCGTTAATTACGACGAAAATGTGTAAGATCTTTCACATTTCTACTTAAAAATATATTTATAATATAAGAAACTTATGTAAACTGACTCTACTATTCTAATTTTTTAAACAATAAGAGTTTTATCGTACATTTGAAAATACAACAATAAGAAGTAATAGGTAGTTGTAAAGGTCAAAGCTAGATCTTTAATGCTTAAATGATTCAACATCTTTTTAATAGATTTAATGCCTGATTGAGCATACAATTATTAAAATTGCTTGTCAATTTAATTCGTGATATTACTACAATAGTTTATAAGTCCGGAAAATCAATTCGGTGCACAGTTTGAATGACTATAATATGGTATATATGTAAGTATATATATGTATATATATATGTATATATATATATATAGTATATATGTATAGTAATTCAGATTGAATTATTTAAGCATTAAAGATCT
>NW_011626955.1:322842-359986 GCF_000204515.1 Acromyrmex echinatior
GTTAAACATATATATATAAAATATAGAAATAGGAGCAAAAGACATTAATATTTCAAATAATTATTACATATGCGATGTGATTCTTTGAATCATTTAAGTTTGCTTTTAAGCACTAAATTATATATGTATAACTGTTTTATATTATTAAGTTATATTTTTTATATTATTAAATTTTATGAGTTTTTACGTCAGTTGTAACATAAATTTTACATTATTAGTCTCTTAATCGCTTTGTTTAAAGTTTTGATTTTGGTTTAATTTCTTTATTGGTTTGTATATATACGAGCGATTTATATATTTTTGAATACTATTAAATAATTAATGTTTCTAAATAAAATTAGAAAAATAAAATATCGTACTTTATACGTGTCTAAAATTGCAAAAATAAAATATCTACCCTCAAGGCCAAGTGATAAAACTAATTTCTTGAAACACTTCTGCGCCTATGGACGCAAATGATTGCAGTTGGCTAAAGAAGAGTCGAGATGGTTGGCGCCCATCTGATCGGCCGGTCGTAGGATAGCAGAGGACGCGGCGGTAGAATGTCATGTGTAAGGCACGCCAGGTAAACTACTGTGGGAGCTAGCCGCATCGCGGGGTATAAATAAAGACGCATCCAATTAGTATTTGGGTGGTGGGCCGACCCAGATAGAATCTACCACGTTCATCGCGTGTTCGATGATCCCGATCGAGATTCTAAACTACGTGTTCATCCCATAGATCTATTACCTATAGTGACTTCTTGTATTCTCCTGCGTACACCTCGAGAATTCCTCCCGATTTCTAAGCGAGACAACTATATTCACACTGACAATATTTTTCAGCGGTTCTCTTACACTCTTAAGATCCGCGAATTTCATATAAGTATCTATTTGAAATAAAACGACTTGCATCTCTCAACAACAATCGTTGCCAGAAGGGTAGAAATTTAGAAGGTTTTGTTTTACTCAGAGAAAAATATAGTGTAGCAACTATATAAATTTTATATAAATTATTGTAGAATAAATGTACATAATTAAATTAACTAATGTACATATAGTTGAACACATTATTTTATAGTTATTGCAAAAAAAAAGAAAAACATTTCATCTTAAATGAATCTATTAGGTGTACAAATAAGTTTCTGCCGTTTGACGGTGTCACTAGCAAGTTATAGTTAAAATTGTCTGATGTAAAACATTATATCGTAAGGTTGGACATCTCAACCGTAAGATTGGTCAACAACATAACCTTGAAATACTAACGATTTTGTATCAGCATCATATATTTTTTTTTGTGCGAAAATGCCGAGTTTTGAGCCGAATAAGCGTCATTTGCGGGAACTTTTGATTTATTTCTTTAATTTGAAGAAATCTGCAGCTGAAGCTCATCGATTGCTTGTAGAAGCATATGGTGAGGCTGCCTTAAGTGAGAGAAGTTGTCGTGAATGGTTTCAAAAATTTAAGAACGGTGAATTTGATGTCGAAGACAAAGAATGTAGCGGAAGGCCGAAAGTATACGAAGACGCGGAATTGAAAGCATTATTGAATGAAGATTCGTGCCAAACGCAAAAAGAACTTGCACTTACATTAGGAGCGACTCAATGAGCAATGTCACATCAATAAATGCTTAATTTTTTGATAAAAAACGGCGGAAACTTATTTGTACACCTAATAATTCGAAAAATGTACCATTGTCAGAGGAAAAGACATGGTGGTAGTAACATAAAAATGACAACTATACAAGTTTTATATGTAAAATTAAAATGTGTTTACGTACAGTTGAATAAACTCATTTATAGTTATTGCTTAATTTTATAGTTATAATATAATTATGTATAACTATATATATTATGTACAACGTATTATCACTATGTACAATACATATGTATTAAACATTTGCAATCTGCGTCTTCTTTTAGTACACTTCACAAATGAAGAAATGAAGAAAGACGATAAAGTTTGATTTTCTTATTGCTAAATTGTACATTTTTAAATAAATTTTCATTTTTTCTTTATATTTATTCAAATTTCATTTTATTAAATAAATGTTTAAACATTTAAGATAAAACATTGTTGGATAATACAACAGAAATGTTCAAAGCTAACTTTGAAATTTTCCACATATTTTGAAAATCTCTATCAGTAGAAAAACTTGAGCTAAACAAGAAATCTAAATTGCAGATGAAGGAAGTAAAACTACATACGGAGGACTAATTTTACATATAAAATTTTGTATAATAGTTGCCACCTATATAATTGCTATCGCTATCTTTTTCTCTGACAATGAATGTACATTTGCCAAATCAGATTCACTCGAGGTGAAACTTTCTTTTTTTCCTTTTTACACGTTAGTTTGAAAGTGCGACTGCCCATATCCTTATCCGCGTTTAAATGCAGAACGCATCTTAGGTACGAGTCTCGTCTCGTCACGTCTCACTGTGTCCCGCGCGCCGTTTAATTGTCGGTTCTTGAGCAATTGCGGTTTCAGGGCAGTTGAAGCAAGGATCGAAGTAATTTGCCCTTTTGGTCGCAGGGCACGGAGCATGAGAAGGATGAAGTCTGAAAAAAAAAGAAGACGACGCCACGGGATCATGCGTTGCGCAGTAACTGGCGCATTCTACACTCGGGGATGCATGCATCCTCTTCGCAACGCATGCATGTCGGCGTTATGCGCGCTCGCCCACGTGTCGACCGCAAAGAAACGCTTACAGTTAATTGAATTCGCGTTACCCGGCGAGAAAACTTTGGAACGACGTGGCTGCTTCGAAACCGGCAATAAAGCAGTCTCGAAACGCGACCGGATGCGCGTAGACCAGATTGCTGCTGCGGCGATTCGACGTTAGCATCGACTTGCATAAACGTCGATCTTACAATTTTACGCAATCATAAATTAGATGTGAAACTTCGCAATGTAACGCATTACTCTTTTATGGAGTGGAAACTGATAATTATTTCAAATATATAAATTAATTAGTGTATAATTATAAGTGATGCATTGTAATAGAGATACAATTCACAATTTGCATTTGCAAAGAAACAATTTGATAATGAAATATTACATCTCTTGGAAAACAATATATGAAATGAGACTCAGCGAATTAAAATTCAATAAAAATCAAATAATCAAAAACAAGGAATTGAGCCAATTTAAGTTGTAATATTGACAATAATACTATATTAAAATAACAATAATATACAATTATTTTGTTACTTTAATCCTCTAACGGTATGGTAGATTTTTAGAACATATTCAGAAAGGTGAGGTCGGATCCGACCCAAGGTTTTATTTAATCATTTTTTATTTAATGTATTTTATTTGGTATATAAAATTGATAAAAAAAAATAATAATAAAATAAAAATTGTTCCTTGACTTATAGAAAAAAATAAAATAAAGTTTATTAATCGATTTCAAATAATTGCAATAAAACAAAAGAACGCTTTGACTAACGGAATTGTGGGCGAAGACGTAATGATATAAGCATTTTCTAATTTTGGAAAAGAAAGAATTAAATTGTATCAGTATCTCTTCAATGGTGTGTGTATGTATGTGTGAGAGAGAGAGAGAGAGAGAGAGAAAGAGAAAGAGGGAAAGAAAAAGATACAAGCTATCTCACTCTTTCTAAACCAATAATGACAATTTCATAGGAATACGCAGCCAATTATTATTACGTCTATGATGTAAGGTCACATTTGACCTCGATCCTTAAAAAGGTTTAATACTGAAAATGATCTAATAAAATTTTGTCATGATCTTTTTAATATACAATATCACATTTAATATAATAACATTGTTATAGCATCAGCTTAGCTTATAGCCCTTCATTTTTTATTGTTTATGTACTTTGCATTGCAGGATTGTTATATGTCAAAAATTTCGTAAAAATTCCGTTATTAATTTTCTCACATCAGCTACGTGGAATGACAAAATAAGCGCGACGACAAAACTGCACGCTCGGCTACAAGCTCCTGGGTGATGCTGCACCTCTCCAACTCGATATCCCGACATCGCGACGTCATTAATATTTCCTGATCTTATCGTTCACTCTGTCCACGTAATTGTCTGCTTCGTAGCATGTCTCGCATCCCGCGTGTAGTGTTCCATTCCTGTCAGCCGCCTGATCATCTTCCGCCCTCGTTGCGACGCGAAACGCGGAAAGGGGCGCCCACCGAGGAAAAAATTCTGCATGCGCATTAGCGCGCACGGATCGTCCTATAATTATCCGCTCGTAAAGCAGTAACGGACAACTTGTAACGGAGAGAAGAGGAAGCGCGCGTTATTAAAACTTCGCTTCGCATATATATTCTGTATCTTCCTTCCTCCACCTTCTCCATCTTCTCCTTTTCTTACTTGATCTTTCTTCTTGAGGGCGACAACGAATTCGATATAAGAGACCGCGACGACTTGTGAACACGAGATAATCTTGGCATCATTGAAACGCATAAACTGGGTGCAACTGATGTGATTCAAGAAGAAAAAGAAATTTATTAAAACAAAAATATAACTTATTGTTATAAACAATAGTAAGTAAAAATCAAGAGAAATATCCGAAGTAACCGAAGAAGGCCATATTTATGACGGATTTTGATGCTAAATAATATCTTTGCGTCAATTTTACAATTTCCAGTTCAAGCAAACTGCGCGCCGATTAATTATTTGTCGGCCTTGAAAGACAGTCTTAAACTGAAGCTAGAATATGTAATATATTATATATAAATATTAAGATTCACATTCATTGCTATTTCAGATTACGATGTTAGAAGCAAGAAAATATTCCCACAAGAAAAATTTTTGCAACTTATATTTAAATGGAAACTTTTTTCAATTAACATTCGTAATCAATAGAATAGACTTATAAAGTATATCCGAAAACTATTATTGTTTTAGAAAAAAATTAAATTAGATCATATTTTTATACATATATACCTACATTATACATTATTTTTTATTTATTAATGTAACAATTTGTAAAAGCTATAAACATAGCTCATTTTGTTTTTAATTAACACAATTTATTTTTAATAAGATACCTACATATAATTATTTATTGCCTAACGAAACAAAGGAAGGTTTTTGAAATACTTTTTTGAAGTCGATTCTGTTGATTGCGTTGTTTTATTGAAACGTAAGATTGTTTTCTGTTCCTACACTGGATGCACTAATTCAAAAAGTGTACACTAAAGCGTTTTCTGTTTCCTAAAATGGCGTCAGCGACGGTGTTTTTTGTTCCAATGCAACAGAACTCAGTGCACGAATTTACTGACTGCACTAGGTCTGGAGTCAATGTAAGCAGTATAAGCACTAGTGTACATCACAGTTCACACAGCTACAGAAAATAGACCTTGTACAAATAGTACGAGAATTAGTAATTATTTAGAAGACATCCTTCACCTTCAATTTGAAATTATGCTGATTCGTCGCGTTTTTGCATGAAACGAAAGAATCTGGCAGTAAAATGTTGTCCCGCGAACCGAGATATTAAGCATTGAAGTTGACTATTGAGGTTAGAAAATCTATCAGCTGCGAAATATCGCTATGAAAGCATGTGCTTCGATCACATTTTCATTCTTTATGACTACATGTGCATACGTTTTTTACTAACTTGCTTCTACAGCGATATATTAATGTTTATTTATTAATATTCAAATCGTCTCCCTTTCATCATTTAGAGGTTTACTTTTCGCACATAGCAGGCTTTCGTTTTGAATAAAAATGCATCGAATGAACCTAATTTCATTAAAATCAGAGATGAAGTAACGATTCTAAATAAATATAGACTAAAATACGTGTACATAGCACTACATTAAGTCGGTGTGACAGATTTCCTAATCACAATCGTCAACTTTAACTTAATATCTCGATTCGCGGGACTAAGCATGACATTTTATTGCCAAATTCTTTCGTTTTAATGCGACAAATGAGCATAATTTTATTAAAATTGAGGGTCGTCTTCTAAATAATTATCCGAGAATTTACGAGTAATAAAATGAAAAATATATATAAATATATATAAATATATATAAATATATATAAATAATAGCAAATCTACATATAAAAACATTTTGTCATCATTATCTTTAATTAAAAAGTTTTTTAATTAAAATTTTTTTAATTAAAATTTTTGGAATTGCATTCATTTTCATCACACAAATATAATACTTCCATATAAACAATATGGGACGCCATTTTTATCTTGCACTAAAATGTTTTTTATTCCTTGCCTGCACGCTTCCACTCGTCAGCTCTGGATTGTACTAGTCAATTCAGTTCAGTTCAGTAGTGTAGGAACAGAAAACAAATCTATATGTTCACATATATTTTGCAAGAACTTTTATTATACTTATACTTTGTTTCTGATATAGTATAGCAAGAATGGGAAGTAACACGTTACTTGTAACGCCGTTATCGTTTTCGTTACTTACTTTTTTCAGTAATGATCGTTACTTTTTTCTGTCTGTAACGGTAACAGTAACGTCGTTACATTTTTATAGTAACGAATTTAGTCGTTACTTTTACCGTTACTTCAGTTTTCTATTATTTTCTTATTTTATAATTCTTAATTTCTTAAAAAATATTTTGTACTTAGTATCTTATACTGTGTAGTATCTTATACTGTGTTCTAATAGGCACTGCTAATGTTGAAAATATATAATTCACATTACATATATATATATATATACTGTACATTTTTGGTACGGACAATAAATATTGAAATACTCATAATAGTAATCCTGATGGAAATAAATTGTTGAAATCGCTGGAAATCACTGAAATTTCTATCAATTGACTCATTTCATTATGAATTGTACTGAAATGGGTCTATTGATAAAGATTTCATCGATTTACTTCCACCAGGGAACATTAATGTTTAAAAATAATGTTTAACCTATTATTTGTTTAATCTAAGTTTTTATAAAAATGAGTACATTAAAATAATATTATCTAAGTAAAATAAAGAATTAATAAAACTGTAGGTAAGTTTAATATAGAGAAAAGCTTGCTCTATATACAAACTAGTTAGTAGAGAATTTCAAGTTTGAGTATTTATTTCACATTTAATATTAAATTAATTATCAGCTAATGTAATTTTAAAATCTAATAACTTATTTTAGCATTATAAAAAAAAGTAATGAAAAAGTAACGAATCGTTACTTTTCAAGTAACGATAACAGTAACGCGTTATTTTTCGAAATTGGTATCAACTGATGGTAATGAATTTTTTTCAAAAAGTAACGATAACCGCCATACTTTTTTGAGGTAACGCGCATGACTCTGGTATATAGTATTCATAGTATTCATAGTATGAGATAGTATTGTAATAGTGAATAAAAAGTGAACCTTAATTGACGAACAGTCATTATATTTTAACGAGCAGTTATTACATTTTAAATCTAAGTATGAGAGACAATAGACTCTCCAAATTAAAACAAAAATAATTCAATAAACAGGCAATTGAGAGTAAACTACGTGGTTAAAGGTGCGCTATAATAACACTATATATATATATATTCTATAATTCAAATGTATAAACAATAACGTATGTAAATAACACTTACGTATGTAAGTAACACTAGGATCTTGAACACAATTTATCCTGATAATTCTTCAATGATTGCATCTTAATAAACGATTCTTTTCAATTTTTGTTGGAGGGGTGCTACCGTTAATATGGTCCCAAAGACTCAGCGAACGATAGACATAATATTATCACCAAATTTAAATTAATAATCCGACAATAAATACTATTAATTAATTAAAAATTAACAGGTGGTTGAACGTTAAATGAAAAAAAAAGAATTGAGAATGCAAATTCAAAAAGAAAATTGTAAATAGTTAAGTCTTGTTTACTTCTTGACTTTGTATATAATGCTTGAATAATATTCGATCATAATATGTTTACTGATCTGACAAGTCACTTATAATGATACATTTTTTAAATTTGATAAAATTATTTATTAAAATTCTACAATTTTCCTCTTGAATTGCATTTGGGGAGTTCTCAATTTTTTTTTCTCATTTAACGTTTAACCACCTGTTAATTTTTAACTAATTAATAGTATTTATCGTCCGATTATTAATTTAAGTTTGATTACAATATTATGTATATAGCGTTCACACTGAGTCATTTGGACCATGTTAACGGTAGCAGTTTTCCAACAAGAATTAAAAAGAGTCGTTCATTAAGATGTAATTGTTGAGGAATTATCAGGATAAATTGTGTTTAAAGACCTAGCGTTACATTTACGTATATATAATATATTATTAATTCATTTAAAATAACTGGAAGTCAGTCAAAACGTCTGAAAATGGAATATTATTGTTTATACATTTGAATTATAGAAAATATATGAGTACAACATACGTTACTTTTTTTTATTTTAATTTGTAATCATGCGTAGTTACCGGTAACTTTTTTAAAATTATTATTTATACATTGAAAATGATCTGATAAGGGTCAAAATGTCTGTACAAAATTTAGATTGTTAATATAAATATTTTTACTCACATAAAAACTTGAGTAGTTCGTAGCCCTTATATTATATTATTAATTAATTTACTTTTATTTTATTTTTATAAAAAGTAAAAATCAATTTCACATTATAAATAAAATGACCGTAAAAATATCTGGAATAGTGACTTAAGTCAGCTTTTTTACGATCACTTTATTTATGATGTAAAATTGATTTTTATTTTTTTGAACATAAAAACAAAATATAAAAGTAAATTAATTTATAGATAAACCAAACATTCTTAATACTTTCTATAACAGACTCATTTTTCCTAATTTTGGACTTATGCCACTTGTTAACTAAGAGGAGCTCATAGTTTATTATAGCGCACCTTTAACCGCGCAGTTTACACTTATTTGCTTGTTTATTGAATTATTTTTGTATTACATTTTATTTGTTACAGTTACAGATAACATTTATTTCTTCTAAATAATATTTTTCCTAATAAATTAAACAGTTAATTTTCAGATCAATAATCCTATAATAAAAATTGTTATGCTACATTTAATTTGATGTAAAGTGTTCCGACGAGGCGAATTCTTATTTCAAAAATTTGAACGTAAATTTTATCACAGTATAAAAATATATTAACTTTGCTTTAATTCATACCTGTGTTCCTTGACGCGTGACTTGCCGCTTAAAATTGAAAAAAGACAAGAAGCGACGATCGCGATCAACGAGCTAAATATGGCACGGCGTCAGTGTCTTCGTTTAATCACGGTTGACGAAACTACCGTTTCATCTTCTCGATCATCTTCATCTTCTCTACTTCTCCTTTTGCTCTTCTCTCTACTTCGCCTATATCTCCGCGCTTCGATATGCATCGCTCCTCTTTTCTTCTTCTTCTTCTTCTTTTCGCCTTCTGCCAGTGCCTTCTTACTGCACCGCGTTCCTCGCACGACATCCTTAATATTCTCTTCTCCCTTCCTGACTCTCCTCTTTTTTTTCAAAATCTTCCTGATCTCGTTTTACTTCGTTCTTCGTACCTTCCTTTTTCTCTTCGACACCGTTCTCCTCGCCTCTTCTTCCTCCTTCTGCATCTCTGTCGTTTTCTTCATTTCACTCGTCTCCGAAGTCTTCTTTCTCCCTGACTCATATTGTGCTTCTTTTCTTTTGTTATCACATACGAGCAATACGCGAGTACGAAGGCCGCCGCGCGTCGCGTCGCGTCGGTCCGGACTCAACGTTCCGCATCGTAATTGAAAGAGAACATGATAGATAAGGACTCGTTTTTCAAATGAGAGGACGAAAGAGAGGGGCTGTAAAAATTCCTTAAGTCTCATGCACACCGCGGATTTCACATTTCAAAAGAAATTATTAATAAAAGCAATATATTTATATCATATCTATTTATATCATATTTGCGCATTTCTATTAAAAAAATTAAACAGACAATTTTTAATGCTGAGATTCTATTTCTATAAATTATGTTTGAAAACATAATAACAATAAACGTAAAAAATGTATAACATATAATATTAATATACTTACACATAGAGATAAGAATATTATCTTATTGATAAAGATCGATTATAGTTTTCAATTACTTTTTTTTAAAGCAAATTTCATTAGGTGTACAAATAAGTTTCCGCCGTTTGACAAAAGACGGCGCCACTAGCAAGCTATGGTTAAAATTGTCTGATGTAAAATATTATATCGTAAGGTTAGACATCTCAACCGTAAGGTTGGTCAACAACATAACCTTGAAATACTAGCGATTTTGTATCAGCATCATATATTTTTTTTTGTGCGAAAATGCCGAGTTTTGAGCCAAATAAGCGTCATTTGCGGGAACTTTTGATTTACTTCTTTGATTTGAAGAAATCTGCAGCTGAGGCTCATCGATTGCTTGTAGAAGCATATGGTGAGGCTTAAGTGAGAGAAGTTGTCGTGAATGATTTCAAAAATTTAAGAACGGTGAATTTGACGTCAAAGACAAAGAACGTAGCGGAAGTGTACGAAGACGCAGAATTGGAAGCATTATTGAATGAAGATTCGTGCCAAACACAAAAAGAACTTGCACTTACATTTTGACTTACATCAATAAAACATTATGTATCGTTCTTTCACAATAAATGCTTAATTTTTGATAAAAAACGGCGGAAACTTATTTGTACACCTAATAAAAATGTATTTTAATATACAATATTGTATAATATTCTCATTTTCACGTTTTTATTCATCTGTGAAGACAACTTTGTTACAAAATACAATTGCATCGCTCTTCTTTCTCTCTTTAACTTTTTTTCTTATTTTTCTTAATGCTATGCTCATTTTGCAACTGTGTGAACGGTACCTTAAAGTGGATTTAATCATGACGACAAGATACGAAGCAGAATGTTGCACAGTTGTCACATGCTTGCTACGCGAAGATGCGATACATTTATTTTTTCGTTAACACGGATTGATCGATCACCGACCGATACTTTTGTTTGTTATATCGAAAATATTTAAAGGTTCGGAAAGCTCTTTGTATCATACTTCTATGGCGTTTCACATCTTAGATTCTATATAGCAAGAAAATACATCTTCCGAGATTTATCGCAGCTTTAAATCATTATCGAAAACTATCTTTGCGTTTTGTTGATTCAGAATTACATACCGATTTTCTTAATTTGATCTCATGTGTCTAAAACTTGTACGCACCATAAACAAAATTAAATTGAACATAAAAAATTGCGCAATAGTTAAGAATATTTTTTTAAACTATTAACTCGAAAAATTTTAATATTGATTGCAGAAATTATAAACAGAGAGAAAAATTTTTGGTATTTTTTTATCACATACTTACATAGTAACAAAATATGATTAAGAACTCTATTTAATAAATACTTTATCAACAGTTTTAGTCATAAATATAAACACTTTTTTTGTCATTGTCGATGTTTCCAAAGAAAAGAGAGTGTTTCTCTTTTACCACTTTCTTACCCTTACTAATCTCATTTGAATCTATTCAAACCAATTTACTTTTCGGAATGTACACATTCGGAATGTTTTTTTCAGGATCCCCTACCATCGCACGATCGTTCCTTATCGCGTAAGAACATTCACAATCGGTTATGGGAATCGCATGGTCTGCTGTACAAGGACCATTGCGTTAGGTGGCGGCAGGTTGAAGGGGTGGAGTAGATTGGGTGGATTCAGAGGGGTGGGAAGGCGGTGGGGTGGCCGGTTACATATAAAGCATAGGTCTCGAAACGAGACCTCGGGGTGCCGTGCCGCGGACCCAAGGGGTCCATGCTGGAAAAACTCAGCTGTTAACTGCTCCAGCCGAACGGTAACCATCGACCTCCACCCTCACCTTGTCCTTCTCCTTATATGTATGTAGTTGCGTGTTTGCGCGTATGCATTTACAAAATAATGGAACAGAAGGATTTATGAGCGACAATTTAAATTAATGACATATAAAAGCTCGATGGTGGTCCTGCTTAATTTAAAAATTTAATGCTGAACCCTATTTTCATGTTTTCTACGCTGTATGTATGTTTTAGTGATTCAGTTGTTAAATGCTAAAAACTAAGGATATTATCGAGATTTTTAATAAAATTTAACGATTTCCGCTGTACCGAGATGAGATCATGATTACCATTACCTTTGGTTTGACAAATTTGTTTACGGATTGAAATTACCATTAGGTCACAGGCATATTCGTAAGGGGTTGGAAATAAGTAACGAGATCGAGCAGAGTCGAGGAGAGGGGCAGGACGAAAGGCCAGGGGACCAACAATCGGAAAACAGCGTTGTTGGTGGTCGGCTGTAGCCAACTGGCAGCGGCAGGAGCCGACGACGCGAAAGTGCCGTTCGAGGATTCCTATTTCCCAGGATCCCACGGCTGCCATACGCGTCTGCCCGCAATACTCCGTCTTTCTCTGCACTGCGGTAATCATAATTACACCTGCGGGTGTCTTCTTATCGCCGCTCGCTCTCGTCCGATCCCTCTCGGCCCACCATCGTCATCCTTCGAGGATCCTTATCCTCCTTCCATGCGACTGTCCGCCGTTCTGACTTAGTCCGAGGCAAGAAATCTCAATCTAAGATAAGAACGATCTTCAACGATTCCTATTAGAGATATAAAGGATAGATCGTCGAAATTTCAATCGCGTTTAATCGAAATTTATGATAATTAATTATTATATATTATTACACTTTATTATATACACACTGAGAGAAAAGTATTTGGTACTTGATGATTATAATTAAATAATAAAATATTTATGATTAGACTGTATTGTTACAATTATTATTGTTCTAATAATAGTAATAATAATTATCATATTAAATAATAAATTTTGATCAGCATTATTTCTAAAAAAATAATAAATTAATATTTTATGTAAGGCTTTTTACACTGAAAAAGGATATTCTTTTCAAAAAATTCCATCACCCTTAAACTTTTAATTGAATTTCTTGTGTAATATATGTGATATATACCTATAAAAAATTTATAAATTTTTTTACAACATATGAAAATAAATATAGTGATATGAAATACCTTTTATTGTTTATGTGTAATTTTAAGTACTATTATATTAAAGTCATTGAATTTATCGGTAATATTCAATGTCAAAAATTACTCCGATTTATAATGTTTCTTAACACCTATAAATAATGATTATTATGTATTTTCTTTTGTAAAATAAAAAATTCGAAATTGTTTTATTTGTAAATTTTTTTTTAATGAAGAAATTCTTAATTTCTTAAAATTTGTAAGTATTGGAATTTTTTAAATTTTATCTATTCTTTTTTTAGTAGCTAAAAATACTAAAAAATCATCATTTAGGTATCGAAAAACAAAAATTTTGTAAATTAGTGTAAATATATTTATCGTTCTACTAAAAAAATAGCTGACATCACAAATTACTTTAAATTAAATTATAATAATTGCAATCATTTTTCTGAATACGTATGTTATTATTATTTATTTATTATTAATGTTGTTATTATATATTTATATATTATATATTTTATTATACAGGGTGTCCTAAACTTTTTGACACGCCGCTTATGGGTAGAGCAGACCAAATTGAGTCAAAAAGTTTTCTACCATTTTGCAATTTTTGCGTTTTTTTTTATCCGTTGAGCAGAATGTCTAATAATCAGCTCTAAGATATCTTTAAATTCTTTAAGAAATATATCTTTAAGATATTTTATAAAGAAAGACACCTTATCGTCAATTTTACCCGCATATTCGGCAATTTTAAAAAATTAATATTTCGTTAACTATTGCGAAAATTGCAACTTAATTTAAAGTCTACCTGCAAACAAGAAGTGTGATAAATAAAAAGTTTGAGTTATCTTATATATTATTATATACATATATGCAGAGTTGGGAAAGTTACTTTTTAAAAATAACGCGTTACCGTTATTTGCGGTAAAAAGTAACTCGTTACCGTTACTCGTTATCGATTTTAAAAAGTAACTTTCCCAACTCTGCATATAACGCGTTACTGTTACTTAAAAGCAATAATAAAAAATCGTTACTTTTTGTTATTTTCTTTTTTTATGCAGAATATCGGCCTTCTCACTGATTTTGATAAAGTTAGAGTCATTCGACGCATTTTTGCACGAAATGAACAAATCTGGCAGAAAAATAAGTGTCGCTCTGCCTGGCGAACTGAGATATTAATGATTAAAGACTGATGACTATTGAGATAAGGAAATCTGTCAGATTCATTCATTTCATGCAAAACGCGTCAAATGAACCTAATTTCATCAAAATGGATGAATATGCCTGTCTTCTGCATAATTACATCTTTTTTAAATATTAAAACAAGCTTCTAATGAAGAATGCTAAGACAGAATATAAATTAAATATAAGAGATTTAGGAAGATGTTTATCTTTGAAAATTTTTATCTTTTATTAATATTTTACATACTTATGTTTAATTCTATGATATTTAATTATGTAATAGATATTTTAGTTTTTAGTATTCTTATGCTAAAGCGAGGATAATGAATGAAACAAAAATAGGCAAAAAGTTTTTTGTTTATTTATAACCTTATTTTTCGTGATGACCTATAAAAAAGTAACGATACAAGAGAGAGAGAGAGAGAGAGAGAGAGTAACGGGATCAATTTCATTACTCGTTACTAAAGAAAATGTAATGTCGTTACTTTTTCATTACTAATAAAAAAAGGTAACGACGTTACCAAAAAGTAAGGAAAATGTATACGTAACGTCGTTACAAGCAACGTATTATTTCCTAACTCTGCATATATGTGTATATATTATTGTATACGTAAATGGATATTTATTTCTGTCTTACTACATCTACGTTTCACTATGAAGTAAGCTGGAGCATTTTATAATAAACTGCAAGCATTTTTACAGAAATTTTACATGTTATATTCTTTTAAGATACGTGTGGAAATCACACGTATCTTATTAATATTATTACACTGTTTCCTTAAGTGTTGAGAAAAGACAGAATACATAAAAGTGGAAGTGGTTTTTATGCCATATCATACAGAATAATAGAAACCGACTACAACTCCGATTAATCGTGTGCGCACCCTCGGTGGAAAAGAGTCACTTTTCTCGTTGTCCGCGGTCAACCACCGAGATAGATTTCGCGAATCAAATTCTAGAGGGTCGAGGAGAGACGAAGTGCGATGAAAGAGATCGAAATCCAGCATCGAAGGGAGCGGGTCGATACACATTTCGCGAGCAGCGTTTCTCGGTTAGCCGAACGACGGATATATTCTGGGATCGAGGGGGAGGGAGGCAGGAGTGTAGATATAATGCATTGAATTAGACACAAATGCACCCTGGGCGCCAATTGGCCGGGCTTCCCGCGCTTCGTGCTCCATCTCTCCCTCGAGAGGACCACCGCCTCCTTCTCGAGTATACCACAGGATGATGCTCGGACGCGATATCACGGACACAAGAGCCCTTCTCTCTGTCGTGGCGCCAAATGAATGCCAGCAAATCTCGGGTATTACGCTAACGCGCTTGTCAATAAAGTCGGACAACATATTCTTCATATTCTCTTCCCTATGCTCGACGTTCTTTGAAAGCATTTCTAACGGACGCAAGTTCGCTCGTGGAAAACTTATTGATGAGCTTTAGCATGCTGTTATAGATATGTTTTAATCTTTCGTTGGAATTTTGCACTTTCCATTAGAATTTAAGTATTTAAGAGGATTGGAACGACGGCAATTACAGTACAATAAAAATTTTCAAACTGGCTTTATTAATTGCAAAATTATTCATAGAATGAAAATATTCACAAAAATAGACAATACTGAGTTTATACAACTGACAATAAGATTGAAAGTCTAGAAAAAATATTTTAGTCAGTTGCTTGAACGTAATTCACGTGTATACTTAGCGAAAATTTAGAATAGTTAACTAAAAAGCAATAATCGTGTCTAGCAGGTGCTCGATTTTTCAAGAGATAATGATGCAATATGTCAAATAAGATATATGTATTTGAGTGAGACAGAACGGTAATGTAAGACATTAAATTAAAGATATTATCGATATTTTTAATTTAAAATTAAAAAGTTTGTACTATCGACTTCAATTAAGTCATCCAGTCATCGCTCTCCTTAAGGGATTGCAAGATTGACGGCCAAACTTGATTGATAGTACATACTTTTTTAATTCCAAGTTAAAAATGTCGATAACAGTGATATCTTAATTAATTTTTTACATTCTAGAAGTCAACTGCCTCATCTCTTAATAGTCTTAATTTTGCGTCTACTTCAATTCTGTGAAAAAATTTTTAATAATCAAGGAATAACGATGTTATATTTCCTTATTTGTAACACTAATTATAATAACAGAATTACTTTTTCGAGTACGATAACAAATATAATTATTACTTTTATCATTACTTTGTACACGTACATTGTATATCTGTATGAAACATGCATAAAAAGTTTTAAAAGAAGAAAGTATTATGTTTGATCATATTGTGATTAACTGCAACCATAATCACTATATTATATTATACTTATTGAACTGATCAATTAATGACTAAGTCAATTGGATCTTGAAAAAGGGATCTTGAAAAATCATTAAAATTCGATGAAAATATAACGGAAATTATAATAATTTGTTATTCTTTAAGTAACGGTAACGATAACAAGTTTTTAAAATCAGTAACGAGTTACTTTTCAGAAAAAAGACGTATCAGTAACAAGTTACTTTTATAAAATAATTTTCTCAACCCCTTTGTATATTTTAAATTATGTCTCGAATCATGTCTGTACGTTTAATAAAAATTAATTAAAGTTTTGTATTTGAAAAAAAAATATCATACGCATAACCCGTCGTGTTATGTGATTCAATTGTACTTAATGCTTCCGTCCAGATAATGAAATATCATCATTTCTTTTGTCTAGTAACGACGATTGCAGAAAAGAATCGATACGGTTCACCATGTTTTTTCGACATTTAACCCGCGGCACGTATTCACCTGCAAGAGTAGAAACCAGATACTCCAATCATCTTGTCACGGTTTATAGAATTGTGTACAAAGGATGGACCACAATAAACCGCCTTCGTAGGACACTCGCATCCACAATCCGAGGACTACACCCATGTAGGAATATATGTATATTGCTCTCTCACGATTCGTGATACTATATATTCACTGTACTATTTTTTTTTCCTTTATATTAAAATCATTCTATATCTCAAAATAAAGATTTGCTTTGTTAGGGAAAGTCGAATTTTAAATAACCATTATATTACATAATTACAAATTTTTTAGAAATCTGATTTCTATGATTAAATAATGTATTTTTATTCTTTGATAGGAATCATTATAGTGCTAAATTATTATAGCCAATTGAATAGTCCAGTTAACAAAAGTTACTATATACTTGAAATTTTTTTGCGAAGACGAATTTGTTTAATTTTTCTTATTTGAACTATCAAAGAGATTGTTCTTTAAATTTAAAAAAATCATTGTTTTTGAATTAACGAAACGTATGTAATATGACATGAAAAATTATTAAAGAAATAATTAACAGATATAATTACATTTACAACAATAAAAATTTGGCGATTTAATAAACTTTTTTTACATTTTTTTTCTGCAAAAATAAAGATTATTTAACTTCTTTTCCGCTTTTCTCTCTTGATTTTAGAGCCTGTAACTATTTAGCACATTTTTAAAACCTTCAATTCATAATCAAGAAGCTGAAATCTAATGATTCTATAACACCTAATTTTTTATGTGTTTTATAGCTATTTTTGCATATAAGCTACTCAATTATAATCTCTAATTACGATATCCACATCATTCGAATTGTAATAATCGTAATTTAGCATTCTGCATGTGCAACCTGGCAAAGTCATTCCTCGATGCTGTCGAATTACTTGCAGGCATCTCGTATGGAGCAGCACATACGCGTTCTTAAGGATCCCACCATCATATCGTCGTGAAAGCTTCGCCCTTTACAACGCTCATATTTTGTTTTAAACCCCCTTGCTAGCGAACATATCGAGTTACACGCGCCACCTAATACCAAGCACATAAAGGGGACAACACGGACCGTGAGCCCCATCGGTTCTCTGTGGACAGGATATCCATTCTATATTATCCTAAATCGTCTCTTTCTTGTTTCCGTCTTCTTTCTTGCCTTCTTCTTCCTTCGTCTTACTCCTCTGTCAATTCGAACTGCGGTGGTCTTCTTGCAGAAGGGAATCATCCGGCAAAAAGGGGTGGCGTATCTTAAGAAAGGGCGGCGCTGATTTTCGTCCTCGTGCGTGTTCTTTGTAAGCGCCCGCTCGCGGGACATCCGATACCGTCCTTCCGAATGGCAGGCATTAACCGCTGCGAAATGGAGCGAAACGGCCCGATTCGAAGATCCACAGGCGTCCTTTCGCTCCCCAGGAAACTTTAGAACATCCGCCGGAATTATCGATCGCTTGCCGACTCGCGTATCTTGGTCGCGCTTAATTACCTTAATTGCATCCATCGTGCAGGAGCAATTTTGGATTGACGGATTTCGTGATCAACGTCGTTTATTACAATCAATACCAACATCAAAATAGATGTTCTATTTTTGGAATTTGGAAATGCAGTCAGAAAAAAGATAGTGACAGCATCTATAATTTATAAGTCTATAAAGGTGATAAATAGTGATGACAACTATATAAGTTTTATACATAGATTAGTACATATATGGTTGAATAAATTTTTATAGTTATTATAATTATAAAATAGGTTTATACGTAGAATTAATGTATGTACGCAAGTTTTTCTTTGAGTGTACGCATGAAAATTCTATACTGGCAAGAGAATTTAGAAGTGTAAATATTACAATAATACCAACTTTTCAGATTTATTCCTTTGTGGAAAAGTGATTTTCACTATTTATAAACTCTACCTTTATGATATAAGCAAAAAAAAATAAAAATATATATATATCCAATTTTGATCATTGATCATGTTATTCTGCCAATTCTTGTTTTTTTATTAAAATGTAATTTTTCTAGTTGTATTAATACTGCAAAGTTTGTAACTTACACCGATAAAATGATAGAAATATGGCAAACATGCATTATTTAAACATTGCACTGCAATTATGTTCTGAACATGTATAGTTCATGTCATACACATATTATATATATATATATACATATATATATGTATACATATATATATATATATATGTGTATGTATATATATATATATATATAATAGAAAATCTATATATACATATATAATATACATATACAGGGTGTCCCACAATTCGTACCGAAATTTTAACATATTCTCGAAGGAATAATCACTATTTGAAATATTGTCTCACAGATTACATGATTTCATTTGATTTCATATGATTTCATCTGATTACAAATAATCTTTAATCATTTGGTAAAATATACGATTTTATTTATTATACAATAATTTTTCGTGATTACATATGTAATTATCGGATTATACATAGAGATTTCATTTGAATTTTATGATTTCGAGGACTTTCCTACGATTAAGTGGTTATACTCCCTCATATTTCTGATTTAAAAATAAGACAAAAATTTTAATACCAAAATGTCGAGGCTATAATAGTTTTTAAATTAATAGCGGTTGAAGTTAACTAATCATAGAGCTGACATTTCGTGCGCTCAGGGACAATACAAGCGAATATTCGTACGGTATGTTCATTCCATGTGAGATTGAAATAATAATGTAATACTTCACTGATCATGTTTAAATATAGAAAATAATTATATATGCAACGTACATAAAAATATTACAGAATATTAAAAATAATAAATAGAGGAAAGCTCCTTATTATGGGGTAGACGCTAATATGAGATAGCGGCGTTTCTGCAAAACTAACAAACGCTATTTATTAATTCCATCATGAATTTATTGCTCTTGGATCGAAAACTATATTTAGAAAATTATTAGATTATGCCTGTAGTCATTGTAAAAAAAGATTTTAGAATTTGAATGTCTTCAAATTTCATTGAGATGAGCCTTTAAACCTTGTATATTATTTAATAAATAAATATTTGGCAATAAATTCTTCATATATAAGATATATAAGATAGAGTAAGGTCATACTAATAGAAAAATACAGGATATGTTGGATTGTTTAATTACAAAAATTAGATTTGATGATTGTAAAATCGTAAGACGTGGAAATCGTAATATGAGATACTCAGAGTATTTCTAATATGAAATAACTTGCTCCTATGTCATAGTGAAAAACATTATTAAAGTATAAATTTTATTGTACAATAATAAAAAAAACAATCGGAATGAACGTCAAGTGTTTATTTCTGCGATGCTTAATTCCTAAAGACGAATCTGGATATAATCAAGGAATGGAAGTAACTCGTTACTTGTAACGAAGTTACAAGTTACTTTTTTGATAATTTTACTAGTAACTGCGTTACCTTTTTTATTTGGTAACTATAATAGTAACAAAGTTACATTTTTTTAATAACGGTAACAAATTTTACAGTTACTTTTATCGTTACTTTGCACACGATTAGATACGATACGACACAAACCACTCACACTATGAGTGAACAAAATTTCATAAATTTACACATATAATAAATATAAAAATTACATGATTAGTCCTTTAGGGATTAAAAAGCTTGGGAATTAAAAGAAATTGAAGGTTTAAAAGTATAGGGTTCAAAGTTTCGTACGCTGGTTGCTATATAGGCTGCACTATTTCGAATTTCGAATATTTTGACAGCATATTCGTAATCAGCAACTTCGAAAAACCTAGAAGTAATCATTTTCAAGTCAATTGAGGATCAGTACAGTAGTTTCAGCAAGAAAATGTTACATTTGCATGCGATATTTATTGCTTCTCAGCGCCATATTGGATCCGCCATATTGTATCTCTCAAAGCAGCACATTTCTTTCGAAAGTACATGCATATACGAATAATTTGAGACCTAAAGCTGCGTACAGACTTGTATCAGAATACCATTCCTGAACGCTGTTGTGAACACCGTCGCGAACGCTGTCACGTCAATGCTACTTTTGTTGTAATCACCGCCACACCGCCGTGAACTGTCACGAACATCATCGAGAACGCCGCCGCGTACGGTGTTCTAATGTTTCGTTTTAATTAGTTTGCTAAATTTGTCCAAGTCCGAGACCGCATTTATAATCATTTATATAACACCATTTCTAACCAAATAAAGTACATTAAGTAAATTATCACAATATACTGCGATGATTCGTTTGATAGTGAAAAATTCAAGGGGGTAACTACTAGCTGAAATATTGTCCCACAGATTACATGATTTCATATGATTATAAATAATTTTTTCATTCCATATGAAGTCATTTGGTAAAATATATGATTTTATTTAATATTATACAATAATTTCTCATGATTGCATATATAATTATCGGATTATACAGAGATTTCATATGAATTTTATAATGATTTCGAGAACTCTGTCCCAAGATTAAAATTGACTCCTTGCGGCCCTGGCAAAAGGGCCCGATGTTCGCGGCGACGTTCGAGACAGTCGAGACAATGTCCTTACTGGCGCCGACTTGTTCGCGGCGACGTTCTTGATACAAGTCTGTACGCGGTTAAACAGGAACGTTGCGATCATTTCTTTGATGTGGCGGCAAAAAAACCGATCGGCCCGATAATACGCGGTGATGTTCGCAACAGCGTTTAAGACACCATCCACACTGCACACGTTTTGTTCGCAACAACATTTGCAACGGCGTTCTGTTACAAATCTATACATGATTTTATGCGGTGATGTTCGTGGCAGCGTTCGAGACACTATTCATATTGCACTCCGTCTTTATTGCGACGGCGTTCTATTACAAGTCTGTACACAACTTTAAACATTTATTATCATTGCGCTGATTTTTGGACATGCAGGTTGATGTGGAATGTCCCATATATGTTTCTTAATACATTACAAAGAGAATTGAATAAATAAATATTGTAAAAGATTACTTTTTTTAACAAATTGAATGTTAAATATCTATTATTTTACAAGAACATGTATCCAATATATTGAACGCGTTTGGAGAGAAAAACGAGATAATATTCAAAATAGTGGTAAAAAATCCGATTATTTCTTGAATATTTGATCGAGTACTTGTTCAAACAACGTTCATGAATGGAAAACAAGAGTGGGAATTTTCTTTGATGTTGTCAAGAACATTGGAAACGATCCACTCTCCAATCAACACACTACTAGGTGGGGTGAAAAGTAACCTCCTTGGGAATGAAAAAAATTTTTTTCTTATGCAGAATCTCGCCCAAAATATGGCGTGTTCGCTCAGTACTAATCTTTGTAGCATCTGTTAGCTCGCGCACCTTCACTTTCCGGTCAGCCAACACCATTTCATGTATTTTTTTGACATTTTCCTCGGTAACCGCATCGGAGGGCCTGCCGCTGCGGACTTCATCGGTAGTGGAGTTGCGGCCACTACGAAACTCTCGAAACCAATATTTGACAGTGTAATCTGACGGAGTATTAGCCACATAATATTTATCCAACTTTTCTTTTGTTTCCTTCGCCGTTTTGCCTCTCAAAAAATAATGTTTTATGAGAGAACGAAAATCGTTTTCGCAAACACGTCAACAACAATCAGCTCTCAAAACAAAACTAAGGGCAGTATCGCACTGCCACTTGGCATGTCTGCCTAAATATGAACGGACTACAAGGCACCATAAACTTTTTTGCAGTAGTGGCGCATTCTGGCGGTCAAGGAGGTTACTTTTCACCCCATCTAGTATTTAAAAAATTATTAAATATTTTTACATTAAATAAATATTTTTAAATCGTTTTAAAAATATTGTCTGCTGACTGGGTCACATTTTTATTAATAATCAGTGTTCAATTTTTTAAATAGTTAAAAGTTAATTTAGCATAATGTGATTATGTTATTTAAAGAGTTTGTGTTAAGTTGATAAGCAACATTTTTCTCAGTGTCAAAATGACACAATATTTATGAATAAATAACCAAAAACATACAAATAAAGTGTTTTAAAATGTAAATTTTTTGATGAATTGAATAAAATATGAGTTAAACATATTATAAATGTTAATTTAACTAAAAAAAATATGCTTCCAAAGTTTATTCATAAACTGAGTTAATATTATCATTTTTATATTTATTCTTTTACGTAATATTTGTGTAACCTTCTAATATATTCATCTTGTATTAAATTAATCTAAAAATTTGAGTAGAAGTTGGGACATGCGATTTATATTAAATTTGATATATTATTTTCTAAAAGAGTAGAGGAAAGTCTCCTATAATAATATTGAATTTTATATCATTATCGGAAATAATATATGCAGAATTTAAAAACGTAGTAGGTTATTTTGAAGAAAATTTAATAAGTTTCAAGATACTGAAATATAAAATTTATTTTAAATATTTTTTTTTTGAAAATTACAAAAATGTATAAAAAAAAGAGCTGTACATAATATCAAAAAGTTCTTACATAATATTATTAGTACAGTTTTTTAAGATTAAATTTGAGAAATTTGGAGGGATTATTAATATTTCAGATTGATTGCGTTGAAAGTCCGACAATTATATCGGCACGCAAATACAATATATTTCTGAAATTAATTTATTTAAATGAATATATATAACAGTCATATAACATATACAAGATCTTAACATTCAGATCGTAGAGGCGCTTCGTATTTAAAGTAATATATCTAACATAAACGGTCTTATTTCCAATCTTATTAATATAATTAAAAATTATTCTCGTATAAGATATTACGGTATGTAGTGTCTCGCTAAAGCAAGCGCAACGACACTATCGTGTTCCTTTATGCGAGACTATTGCGGGGGATCGAGATTATTGGATCTTAATAACAATTGAATTGATCAAGTTCTACATATTGATATATAGCTCAATTGATATATAGCTTCTACTAGAATTGTATAATGAAAGTAAGTAAAGCTTTTATTTTTTTCCCTACATATTGCGACGTGAAGTCCCGATGTGAAATTTTTAAGATATGTCGTCGTTGTTACGATTATGTTCATTATATTCATCGACCAGCCAGATGTACTGTTTGATGTTTTGGCGCGAGAGTGCGCTAATCCAGCTAGAATATATTGTTAAACGTTTTGGCGCGAAAGTGTATTAGCATATTGATGCAAGGAGCACAAGCGGTGCATAAGTAATCAAAAGTATACGCTAATATTTATTAATAACTTAGCTAGGAAATGATAATAAAAAGCGATTTATTCGTCGCCGATTTCTATTTGTTTATAACTTAATTTTGAACAAAAGGGGATCAAATGGAAACGAAATTATATACTATATTTGTTAACTGTAAGCCAGAAGATGATAATGACAAAGCGATTTATTTAACTTTGATCTTTATTAATTGTTTACAACTTAATATTTAACAGAAAGAAATTGGATTGAAACAAAATTATACGTTGGGATTTATTAACTAAGCTGAGAAATGATAATGAAAAAGCGATTTATTCGTCATTGATCTCTATTTATTTATAACTTAATATATAACAAAAGGAGATCGGAAGGAAATGAAACTAAGCTAGGAAATAACAGTGAAAAAGCAATTTATTTGACATCGATCTCTATTTGTTTACAATTAATATTTAACAAAAAAAGATCGAGCGGAAATTATACACTGTATTTGTTAACTAAGCTAAAAATGCGACTTATTCGATCGTAATCTCCATTTGTTTATAACTTAATTTCTATAAAATAACGAATATAACAAGTAATATTTAAAATCGGATGGAAATGAAGATATACATGTAATTTAACTATGTGATCCAAAAGTATGCATTTTCAGAGAAAATGATCCGAATAAAAGTTGTAAAAGACATAAAGAATTATCTTTTGATAACCTAGAACTAATCTTGAATAATTGTTTGAAGGTCACATAATGATTTTTAATTTCTTGAATGAAATCTCCTATTTTTCATTAAATATTCTTGTAGCTAACCTCGATGGCTTTTTAAAACACTATAATAAAATATTTTTTCTTTCGGTACATTTCGAGTTATAAGGCTTGAAAGTTACAATACCGCCGGTATTAACATTACGCAAGGTACCCCTACAACTTTTATTCGGGTCATTTTCCCTGAAAGTGCGTACTTTTGGAGATCATAGAGGAGTCCCATTCTTTTCGAATATCCTGTACATGTATATAGCACATAATACGCTCGTATTCGTTAATTATTAGATATTTTTCGGAACATACATATGATAAGACTATCGTCTTGACATTTTTGTCAACTCAAGTAATTAATTACATTTTTAATTCTCCTTTAAAGAAAATTTATTATGCAAAAATTATATCACAAAGAAAAAGGGTCAATAAGGGTCAATTTTGGTCTCCTCCTAACACACAACACACACAAAACATACACACACACACACACACACACACACACACACACACAATTTCGTCTAAACACATGAGAATCTATTTCTTGAGATCAATTATAAGGTAAACTATTTATAGGAAGATGTTCATCACTAAAAATGCGTGATATATCAATTGATATCAAACTTATCTTTTAAAAAAGATAATAAAAGGCGCTAAGAATATGATAATAAAAGGTGCTTCTCGAATAAAACCAAAGTGTTCAACTGAATTAATAGTAGTTTTAATTCTTTTTCAAGGAAATTAAATAAAGAATACAATTCATAATTGCGTTTACCTTATTCTTTCAAGTGTTACTGCATAGAGTTAAAGAAGTAAACACTTGGCGCTGCTAGATCACAGTATAACATACTGCTAAAAATATGAATGTAATATTTAAAATAAGAAAAATGAGAAACATTCCCATGAGAATAAAAGTAGCGTAAGTGTGTATTCGATTGGGTTAACAGTACAAGTTACTTAGAAAGTTGTGCAAATTATCAAGTTTAATTTTAAGATATATAAATAAACCTGGATGTATAAAATTTGTGTTATAAAAAAGAAAAAAGAACTAAGCAGTAAATTTTATTTTTATTCAGTGTAACATTCAGATTAAATTTATTGTTACATTATTTCTTCGTTGACATACTGAGTGTGAATCACCCATAAAATTGTTTTAACTCTCTGAAACTCAATTTTCTTTTATTTTGTAGAACAAAAATACAATTTTTATAAAAAAAATCTTTGTTTTTTCAATATTTTCAAAATAGCCTATATTCAATATACAAAATAAATAACCTTTATCCAAAACCAACTTACAAACTAATTTTTTTTTTCAAAGTATCATATCTGAACAACAATTCTGTAAACTTTTAATATTGAATTTTTTAAAAGTTACAATTTTTCAAAGATTTTACTAGTTTTTTCTCTATTTATTGAATTTTTTTCAAAAACAAAAACTATAATGAAATTTCCATCAAAAATTTTAAATGTATTCTACAGGCCTTGAAATTAACCCATAATTTGTTTCATATTGATTGGATTTTTTAAATAAGAATGTTTAAACATTGCTCTGAGTGTGAGCCATCCAATGTGTCAAAAAGCGATCGAAAAAAGAGATGTGTCAACGAAGGATTAAAATTGTAATTATCTTTCATTATTTAATTTTTTAACTATTACTACAATTTTGAATTGTTTTTACATTTCAACAAGTTTTTATTATTCGATCTAGCAGCGCAAATGTTTACTTCTTTAACTTTTTGTGATAACACTTAAATGGACAAATAACGCAATTTTGGATTGTATTCAAAATTTAATTTGATATGGAATTTAACTTGGCATCAGGTATTGATCAAATTTTTTATACGAATGATACATATCATTAGAGTTAAGTAAACAAGGATAATTAGATTTTATCATTTGGATTTTACTTTTTAATTTGATAAAATTTAACTTGATTAATTAAAATTGTAGCATCTGAGTTTTAATTTTTCATTTCATATTAGTTTTTTTCGAGAATTAAAGTTGCCATTACTTGAATTGAATAAGAAGATCTTCAATAAGAATATCCTTGAAGATGAATTAAACCTACTATTAATTAGTTGGACACTTAGGTTTTATTTGAGAATTATATATATTTTCAGCGCTTTTTTAAATCTTTTTTAAGAAGATAAATTTGTGATATGAGACACCTTAAGAAATCGTTAATAAAATGCAAATTATATCAATATTGCAATTAGGAAGCTTTATTTAATGTTTCTGAAATACAATTGTAATGAAGGAGCTTATTTCCAATAATCGCAAATCTACTTATACCCAATATTTCCAGCGCAGCCAGTGTGCTCCCAGCATGAGCATGCGATGCAATTTCGTATGAAGCTTCAATTTCGTATGAACTTACAATATAATAACAGATTATTTCATATTAGAAATATTATATCCTATCTCATACTACGAGCACTACGCCTTGTGATTTCAGGATCACCATCTACAATTTAGCAAAATTTAACATATTCCGTCCCTTCATTTTTTATTAATACAATCTTACTCTATCACTGCATATGTAGAATTTATTGTAAAATAATAATTATTTAGTATGTAATAAACAAGGTGTAAAAACACATCTTAATGAAATTTGATATTATCAAATTTTGCAAATCTTTTTTCGTAACGACTACATTACATGATGTAATAATCAATTTTCTATTAAATAGATTTCAAGAGCAATATAAGTTCATAATAAAATGAATAAATGGCCCCTCTATTAATTTATCAAAAACTTCGTTATCGCGGAGAAGATTGTCTCATTAATAGGGGACTTTCTCTAAAAATTATACTTAAATTGTAGTAATTACAAACATTAATAATAATAATAATAATAGTAATAATAATTATATATTATTTTCGTTGTTACCAACTATATATTTGTTATTAGAACCACGTATAATAATAATCATTATTAATATAGCAATAATAATCATACAATTATGGTAATATATGTATAAAATATAGTCATAAATCCCAAAAACTCTTTTTTCGGAATTTATATAATATGTAGATTTTAAAAACTATTCTTCAGGTGTTTAATTAACTCGAGCAAGTTAAACTTATCGCATGAAACACACAATTGTTCTCGATTATAACAAACTCATTATAGCAACTATAGATTAATGATTATTGTTTCATCAATTGTAAATCATCACTAGTATATGATACTGTCTCATACAGACAGTGGCAGGTTTAGTTTCGAACAGTTTGTGAACCATCGGTCAGTACTCGATCGTCCGGATTGGTTCTAGATGAATGTTTCTACGAGGAGCTCGCATCAGGAGATGCCCGTAGATAATCCACCGGGAAACGATGAAACGCTGGCCGTCATAGACGAGCGAGAGAGGCGTATGCGGGAGGGTGCAGAACGCGACGTATCCCGGATCCCATGGGGTCCGCGTCGAGTAAGATTGGCTTCGGGGCTGTGGCCCCACGGGATCAAGACTCAATTAAACTTTAAGATGATATGCGCCACCCCGCGCTCTTCCCCTCCGTTCCTCGCCAACGTCGTTTCCGTCGTCGCCGCTCCGCCTTGATCTGTCTCATCGAAATCCTACGATCGCGACTTCGACGACGATGACAATGAAAATGAGAATAAAGATCTATCGGCATAATTTTCAAACACTTATCGCAAAAACCTATAATTCCCAAACCTGAAACCTATAATTTCCAAAATTCTATATTTCCTAAACTATAATTTAAATATTAATTATTATTAATATTTTAAAGCGTTAACGGTTAATACAACAAGTTAACTTACGAAAATGATTTATTAATGCTCTAAAGTTACAGAAAATCGAATTTAGACGGTTAAGTTTTCTGCTAAGCGTTTCGATTAATTATCAATTTCTTAATTTTATCTCTGCTATAAGACGGAGATAACATCACAATTTGAAATATTTGAATTATTGGAAATTATATCGGAGACACAAAATTTTAACTATGAGATAAAAGCAGTCTTTAAAATATTATCATTGGTATGTCAATATTAATTTTATTAATTATTAATATATATTTCAATTTTCTACTTTATTTATCCTTATATTTTCTACTGATATTTATAAACTGAGTAATCATACGAAAAATATTTATTATTTTTCTTCCCCTCAAATCGGCACAGCATAAATTATACCTTCATTTTATTATTAATATAGAATCTTCTGATTTAATTGATTTTATATCAACGTTAAAATTGCCAAGATATTATCACAAGATAATTCATCTCGGTATCTCGCATAAAGTAATCCTTAATATATTATTAAAATGATTTTTCTAACGCCGGATTGATAACGATTTTTGCGATCTATCGCGGTTTTCCGAGCTTTAAATAAAAGACGAATAACAGAACCACTTTTTCTACCAAAGTGTTTTACCTCGATTGAACTATAAATAAAACGCGCCGGCGCGGCGTTACACTCTCTTCTGTTTCACAAAGAATCGTGAAAAGAGACGCGGCTATCGGTTAAAGAGCGCGGAGCACAGCTTCCCACACTCTAGCCGCGACCGACCTCAGCCCGCGGAACTTTTCTTGTGTCCTTTGTCTTGTCACCTGATTCTCCTCGCTCTGCTCCCACGAAAAACGTGACGTCGCTGCTTTAACACACAGGACTCAACTCCTCATCCCAAATACCACTTCTCCTTCTGCGAAGCGACGCAGTATTCAGAACCATTAATTGTTGCGACGAGAATTATACTATAATAAAAGTTGTTAGCAATGTCTACTGAAAAAAGCAGATTCGAACAAAATTTCAAAAACATTATTTCATTTAAACTTAAGCAAACTTTTTATCGTGATAATAGAAGAATGAAAGGAAATGAAGACATGCCGCATAAAAGATAAAAGTACGTAAAAAAGAACAACTTTGCTGAAGTATCTTTAAAATTTGGAAAAATATAGATTTAGAAATAATTTTGTTGAATTATCAAAATAGTTACGTAAGACGCTCAAGCGTGATGAACAATACTGCAAAAATTTTGACATTCTGACAACTAGCTTAAGTAAAAATGTATTAGGTGTACAAATAAGTTTCCTCCGTTTGACAAAAGACGACGCCATTAGCAAGCTATGGTTAAAATTGTCTGATGTAAAACATTATATCGTAAGGTTGGACATCTGTCAACAACATAACCTTGAAATACTAGCGATTTTGTATCAGCATCATATATTTTTTTTTTGTACGAAAATGCCGAGTTTTGAGCCGAATAAGCGTCATTTGCGGAAACTTTTGATTTACTTCTTTAATTTGAAGAAATCTGCAGCTGAGACTCATCGATTGCTTGTAAAAGCATATGGTGAGAGAAATGCCTTAAGTGAGAGAAATTGTCGTGAATGGTTTCAAAAATTTAAGAACGGTGAATTTGACGTCGAAGACAAAGAACGTAGCGGAAAGCCGAAAGTGTACGAAGACGCGGAATTGGAAACATTATTAAATGAAAATTTGTGCCAAACGCAAAAAGAAATGCAAAAAGTAACTTGCACTTACATTAGGAGCGACTCAACAAGCAATTTCATATCAATAAATGCTTAATTTTTGATAAAAAAACGGCGGAAACTTATTTGTACACCTAATAATTATTTTGATAGTCCGGTTAAATTATTTTCAAATCTGTATCTAACTAAATTTTGAATAATTCAGCAAAACCATCCTTCTTATGTACTTGCAATTCTCATTTAATATTCTGTCATATACATTACACGCATTATATTTTATTCCTTTGTATTATTATATCATTTTCCTAATTGTATTTTATCAAGATTATTCTTTTATTTACAGTCTTACACATAAAGATCCCTCTTAACAAACACATTCGTAAGAGAAGAATTTTGTACACGGTGTTACTTAACTAAGTAACGAAATCTACTTGGTGCGTGATGCTCTAGCTACATATATACAGTGATCATGCGTGACTAATGCAGAGGAAGTGCGTCTGTTTCTTTCTGCGTGTGTACGACGGTCTCCAAATAAATGTCTCCGCGGTGTGGCTCGTGACAATGACACGACAGTTAGCATGGTACCATCGGTCAGCAGGAGGCCATGTAGCTCCTGCGGGGGTCCAGCACAAAGCCGTGCCCTAACCCCGTCAGCTCTTACTGCTCTCACGCATGCTTGCTCTTCTCTTTGGTTCTCTCTCTCTCTCTCTCTCTCTCTCTCCCCCTTCCCCTCTCTTTCCAGGGACTCTGATAAAGTTGGAGAATCAAGGACCCCCTGTAGAGCAACAAGGGAGACGGTGTCACTCCGTTGTTGCCCTTAACACCCACGCCGTCTCTTACTGCTCCCTGCTCGATTAAAATATCTATTTTCTTCTAATTTGACATAGACGTAATCCAGTTTCAAATTAATGACTATCGCTTCTATAACTTGAATTTCTATGATTTATTTTTTGTTTTATTAATTAGGTACTTTTTATAATAAATGTTATCAATATAGCTTTTTATGTATTAATTATATTTTGTTTGCGAGATGAAAATATTATTTTTCACGCATAAAATAAGCTTTTTTTGTGTATTAATAATTCTTTCTTATTAATAAATAATCTAACAAATTGAATTAATGTTTTATTTAAAAAGCAAATGTCGACCGCATATATATAGCATTTCTTATTAATTGTTAGTTTCCACATATAAATAATGGAATATTCTATGAATATATGAATAAAATATAAAGTACCTAAACTTAATTTTACAAGATTTTCTTAATTTTTCAGTCACTTATGCTCGAACAGTCCAATCAAATAAGAAAAATACGCTTCGCAGTTAGAAAGCTATTTTGTAGATACAATATTGAAGATGAAAGAAAGAGAGAAAGGAAAGAAAAAAATAGATAGGGAGAAAGAAATATAAAAGGATAAGAGGGAGAAGATACTAAGCGTAAAGAATGAAGAGAGATACGGTGAGGACGCGAATAGCACAAGTCCGGAGAGATTAAAATGTCATGCGTATACCCAGAAACAAATACGCCGAGCCAGGGAATACGTGCTGCGGCAGGAACCTGAAGAACCTGCTGCGCTCGTGCCACCTTCGGTTCATGCCATGAGGCTCCAAGATCCGAGAGAAGAAGCCTCCTCACTCTCCACAGGGCCCTATCTCGACCCGCACGTAGATAAGCTTCTAACCGCAGATAAATCGTTCTCCTATTCTTCGCAGCTTCGACAAACCACGATGATCTCCGACAATCGAAGCGAATTTGTTGAATCGAGTCTGTGGACTCGATTGATATCTTCATCTCATATAGCATAGACGATGTAACTACCTGATTTCCTGATCGTTTGCTCAATACGAAATCCAATTGCGAATTGACGGAAAGAATAGTTTTAGTAAAGTATCTAAAAATTTAACTAAACAGAGATCTAAAATAATTTTGATGAAATGAACACTTTGCGACAGATATAACAACTAGTTGTAAATAGTGCAATGAAAATCTCTCTCTCTCTCTCTCTCTCTCTCTCTCTTTCTCTCTAATTATTAAAATATCTAGAATAACTTCATTAAAATTGACCTTGATTTAATCTTTAATCACTGCAGGATAATTAATTTGACTCATATTTTACCTCGATAGATTTAAGTTTCTCAGACATCTATTGCCGAAAACAGAATTTTAAAAAGTTAAGCTGTCTTTGGAGAAATTTTGCAGATAGACAATTGAATGGACGAACTGAATAGACAATTGAATGGACGAATGAATTTTCTGTTTAGAATCGGAATATATCAGTGCAGAAATTCACATGGTTCTTTTTATATTATTAGGTGTTGGAATTAATTCGTAGCGTTTTACAAGAGATGGCACAAGCAGTACACTATTTCGTTGTTACCTATAGTTCTGTATACATTGTAAACATCTATCATAGGACGTCATTTGCCGTACATAACCTTTCTTGAAATCATAAATAACAATACTGTATAATTCATTGAATATGTCAAAATTTGTGCCAGATAAAGTGTTTTTGCGGGGAGTTTTGCTTCATTACTTTAATATGAACAAAAGTGCAGCTGAAGCTCATCGTATTTTAGTGGATGTGTATAGTGAACATGCTCTGGCTGAGCAAACGTGTAGGAAGTGGTTTGCACGTTTTAAAGCTGGTGATTTCGACTTGGATGACAAGGAGCGACCTGGTCAGCCGAAAAAATTTGAAGATAACGATTTGCAGGCACTGCTCAATGAAAACTCATGTCAAACACTTAAAGAATTATCTACGTCATTGGAAGTTGACTTCTCAACAATAGGAAAACGTCTTAAAAGTTTGGGCATGATCCAGAAGGAAGGACATTGGGTCCCATATGAATTGAAACCAAGGGATATTGAGAGACGGTTTCTCACGTGCGAACTGCTGCTTCAACGGCAGAAAAGAAAAGGTTTTTTGCATCGGATTGTTACCGGTGACGAAAAGTGGATCCATTATGACAATCCAAAGCGCAGAAAGTCATGGGTTAAGCCCGGCGAACCATCAACATCAGTGGCAAAGCCCAATATCCATGGCTCAAAGCTCCTGCTCTGTATTTGGTGGGATCAGAAGGGTGTCATATACTACGAACTGCTAAAACCGCATGAAACCGTTACTGGAGATCTCTACCGACGGCAACTGATGCGCTTGAGCCGTGCATTGAAGCAAAAACGGTCGGAATACTTCGAAAGACACGATAAAGTCATCTTGCTGCACGACAATGCTCGCCCACACGTTGCAAAACCGGTAAAAACATACCTGGAAACACTTAAATGGGAAGTGCTACCGCACCCGCCGTATTCTCCTGATATTGCACCTAGCGACTACCACTTGTTTCGATAAGCTCATAGCTTGTGCGAGCAGAAGTTCACATCTTACGAAGATTGTACAAAATGGTTCGATTCCTGGATTTCATCTAAAGATGAACAGTTCTTCCGACGCGGTATTCATTCACTGCCCGAAAGATGGTCAAAAGTAGTAGAAAGTGATGGGAAGTACTTTCATTAATGTATTTTTTAATGCTCATGTGAAATAAATAACATTCTTTCATTAAAAAAACGCTACGAATTAATTCCAACACCTAATATTAATTAAGATTGCGGTTTTATACATATATGAAATCAAATGGAAAATCACATTTTTATATCTATTAAATATAGAATTCATTTCATTACAATAGAATAATAAATAAAAATTGTATACATATATAAATATTGATTAATGATGTATGTAACTTTCTTTTTTATATTGCTGTATAGAGTTGCTAGGAATAATTATGACAGGAGTAACTGTGGGGTAAATGTGACGTACAATAATATTTGAATAAAAAATAAATTTTTGAATTATTTTTATCAAACACATTGAAAGTAATTAACAATTATACTTTTTATGTGTTTGATAAAAATAACCTCAAAATTTGTTTTTCATTCAAATGCATGTCACATTTACCCTCAGTAAGTGTCACAATTACCCTTAATAAGTTTTATTTTTTAGTTAAATAATATATTGTGATCACAATAATATTATTTAAATTATACTTTAACTATATTAGCATTATTTATATTTAGTATAATTATGTACTATATACATATTGATTTGTTTGATTAAAAAAGTGTATGAATTAATATAAAATTAATTTAATAGACAGTATTATACAATTTATTTATAAATAATTAACACAAAAGTAAATTCATTACAATTCAATTGTAATGATAATTTTATTAATGTAATAAAGGAAACACAAATGTTCGTTTTGATTTAAATTCTTCTAAATTTAAACATAGTGAAACGCATTTTTGTTTAATTAAATTTACAAGATACATTAGAAGAAAATTCGAGTATCTGTTTAAATTTCCTATTCAGGATCTGTTTAGATTTCCCATTTAGAATCTAGTTTACAAAACATTATATTTCTGATTAGAATAGATTTCCCAACAAGAATCCATAATTTTTGTAGGAAATCCTACTGGATTCTAATCTGACTAAACAATATTCTATGCGAGAAAGTTTCATCAAAATAATTCAAATGGTTTTCAAAATTTTTAGCAAAAACGAAATTTTTTCCTCCAATTTTTCGTATATACTTTGTATAAAGAAGAGTACTACTTTTTTCGCGATCATTCGAGATTTGTTTTATTTTTACATTTTCTTATGTATTTTTCTTTAGAAAAATTATCATGTAATAATGACGCTACACACATCCAAAGAAAAATTAGTACCTTAAAATAAAATCAAAGTTGAACCTTTCTTCTTCAGCAGAATTGTTCTTTTCGTGTTTATATTTCTAGCGTGCCATTTATTTATGTAGAAAGTACGAACTATTCATAAACCTAACAAATGTTTATTTAACATATTTTTATCTAAAAGTTTTTCTGCCAATAATCGATCTTTTTTTCAGTAAAATATGATGGTGTACTAACTGCACATACAGTGTTCTTCTCTTTCTACTTAAATCGTCTACAATCCTTTTTAGTTTCTCTTTTTGCCCTTCCTGACAACTGTATTACCTTCTTCCTTTCTTTCTCGCCTCGCCGTCTTTTTCTCAATTCTCTCTTCTTCTTCTGCTCGTTGCTTCTTCATTTATTTTTACATCAGTCTTCCTCGTTCCACCTACCACCGTACGCTCTCTTCGCCGCCGTTTTGTAAACGTGTGCACGCGCACGCGTTGCTCGAGGACCGAGAGGCTCTTAATCTTGGCACCATTCCCTCGGGAAGATTGTAATCTGAGATCCAGGTACGCGACGCCTCGAGCACCCACGAGGAGGCACCTATCTACCCACCGCAAGTATGCCTACCGAGATCTATCTTTATTCTACCGCGAATCACTCGCTCTATAGCCAATCGTTGCGCAATTGCCCGATTCACACCGGGCTTAATGGAATTTATTTGTAAAAAGAGAGAGATAATTTATTCGTACCGATATGACGCACAATATTTGTACGGAAAGTCAGAAGAACTCTTCCAGATTCGAACTCTGGCTGAGGCAATATTTTTCGCAATAAAAATATTTGTATATTTAAGATTTTCTAATTATTAATATTCTTATAAAAATGCTTATAGTTGTATCAAAATTATTAAATTGCTTGTCAATTAATAAATGATATTACTACTTTGGTTCTGCTCATGATAATGCGTTCAAGACCGAAGACGATTTCGACACGCAGTTAATTGCAGAATCAGATATATATATATAAATTCACATATAAAAATTTAAGTACTAAGATCCTCTTTGACCAAATATAGACATTCTCTTATTTAATGAGATTTATTCTTATCGATCCTAATTCGTATCGTATTTGTATCATATTGATTTTTCAATATCACGTTTAAGTCCGTCTCCTACTATTTTCTTTATTTTAAACCGTGTCTAAAACATGTCAATTTTAGAAATTATAGTAATTTTCTTTTACATAAGTGACCTTATTTCCTTCATTTTATACTAATATTAATATTAATATTTATTTATAATATATACAATATTTTGCCACTTAAATTAATAAGTTAATACTATTGTAATAGCTTAATACTAATAGGAATGCGATTTATATTCTGACATAGACTAAAAAAAATGCTAGCAGCTATAAAAAGTGACAATTATATTAGTTTTTACGTGTAGAATTAATTTACATATATATAGTTGAATAAACTTTCTTATTATAATTACATATTTTTATTCAATATTTTTATTCAACTATAAATTTTTAAATAATATAATATTAGAACTGTGATGTGTTCCATGAACGTTTCTATCAAATTTCTATGTCCATGCATTATAAAATTCTTTAGACAGTCAATGTAAATCCGTGATGTAAATTATATGACAACCTTCTCTGTGATTTGTCGTGAATAACAAAAAAAACATGGATTTTGATGCAAATATTCATAAAATACTATGGTTTTAGAGCATACATCTTTAAGACGAATGATCGATACATAAAAGGACTCGAAATTATTGTAAAAGATTTTCATATAAATTTGCGCACAATATACAAAGAGGAACTACTATGCACTCAACTATAATTGTGTTTTGTTTTAATCAATCCATCATTAATTTCTATGCTTATTGTATCGTTGAGGATGACCATATTAAAGAACGTTTAATAATTAAATGTTAACCTCTTCAGACCTGATTTTATTTATAATACTATATTAAACAAATATTTTTTAATTCAATTTATGCGCATTTTAATAAGCAATTTATATTAAACGGTTAATTTTTTTTTCAAAATTTTGATTGCTCTTCCAATATATACTTTATTATGTATCAGATCTTAAATGATGTCGATAGAATTAAATAATCTCAACGAATAATATCTTCAAGTTTAATGT
>NW_011626955.1:360086-408813 GCF_000204515.1 Acromyrmex echinatior
CCTTGGAAATTTTCACAAACTGAGAAATTACCACTTTTCTACATTAATGCTCGTAATCAGTGCGCGATTAATAACACAACTAAACCTTACATCCGCTTACAATTAAATTTGATGAAATAACCTGAATTTTTGGAAGTTTTAAAAAAGTAACCGAGGGAAATAATCAAAGTACATTACAATATATTTACTGATTTGTTTATAAATTTGCACATCTATGCATATGTTTATAAATTTTAAAACATCTATGCAAATCGAATAGCCCTAATAATATATTATTTGAATTTATATTCTTTAGAACCGTACATTTACTTAATTATATAATATATATTACAGTTACTTAATTATTTAATCATGTACATTAATTCTCCCTACATATAAAACTTATATAATTGTCATCTTTTTAGGTCTTCCTCTGAGTGTATATTTTGTGAAATTGTTTTACTTATTATTTACATAATAATTTCCTCATAAATTGCTGCTACATGTGCAAAAAGGGTACAGACAATAGGGTCAAGGATTTTTCTTCTTTTTTCGAAACAAAAGATCAGTGCTCGTGTTATTTCGTCACGCTATATGTATCGCACTATATGTATCTCGAAGCAACAAGTAGTATCGTTTTAACATACCTACGACACATTTAAATCGATAAAATAAGTTCATTAATCTTTGACCTTCATACGTTTCTGAGCTTCCGTTTTTCCTCAACAAAAGTAAAAATCTATAAACAAATAAAAAATATATATTAATTTTTTCGCAATAAGTTTATTACAGTTTTTTAAGATTAATTTGGGGAATTTTGGGGGGATTATTAACATTTCAGATCAATTGCGTTAATGTCGACAACCATATCGGCACGTAATTATCATTTCTGAAATTAATTCATTCATTTGAAAAATATATATATTAGTTCAACATCTTAATACTTAGACCGTAGTGGCGCTTCGGATTTAAAGTAATGTTATTTAACATAAACGGTCTTGTTTCCTATCTTATTATATTAATTTTGTTTGTAAATATAATCAATATTACATAATTTGATTATCTTACTCAAATCAGTTTCGATTTTATTGAATTTCGAGGACAATTTTTTCAATACCAATGAGATTTGTAATTTCTATTTATAAGTTTCTATTTATAAGAAAAAGAGAAATAAAATTTACCAAAAGAAAAGACTTTTAAAATCGAAAGATGTCGTGCTTTTAATTAAGCTAGTTTTACCAACATTAAGAAGCAAAAATTGCGAGAGCAGCGGTTTTACTGTCAGTTCAATCAGTTGGTTCGTTCAAATTTTTTTATTAACGTAATCCGTAAAAGAAGTAAAAAGCTGAAGATCTTGCGGTTTAGCACTTTCCCGATGAAAGTCTCACCGACATGGCAGCCTACCGAAACTTTCTTTGCGAAACTTTGATTTCGATCACAGCGGATATCGCTTTACGACGTTCAATCAGAAACAATCGCAGAACAATACCAAGTGAAAACAATTATTTATTTAGTTTCCTCGTCCGACATGCAACTTAATCTCGATGGCGACTTCGATCTTTTTGGTTGACACTTTGTAAAGTAATTTTCTACAGAATTAATTTTTTCGCAACATCTGAATTTATCTTTATAACAAATTTTATATTTTTAGATTAATTGTATGTCTCGCGCCAGGACTCTTAACTTGTCTTAAGCCGCAATGCGAGAAATCGGTTCGAGACCTTGGATGAAGAAAGAATTGACCAATCGCAATGATCATGTGATCAAATTGTTCAAATGTAATTTGTTAATTTTTTCTCTGTCCGAGATCTCGGACCGATTTCTAACATCATGGACATCGAACTTTAGCGCCAAGACACTACCACTACCGTGTCTCTAGATTAAATAATTGAATTTTTTTATTAGATCCTTGGAATTTTTTGAAACTTATAATAAAAATAAGTATACAGTTGGAAAATTTCTGTTAATTTAAAATGAATATGTTAATGTAAAATGAATATGTTAGAAAGAAACATTTGTAAAAAATTAGTACAAAATCGGGAATTGTGTAAATCAGAAACTGTTACAATTGTAAAGAAATTGTAGACGCATATTTTTCAGAAAAATGAACATTTATAATATATTAATTTAACACATTTCATTTATTTGTTTTAAAATTTATTATTTTTATATTATTTATTCACTTTCTCATAAATTATATTATTTTAACATTAAGAAATTAGGGATAACCGGAAAATATCCCGTATTCGTTATTATTCGTTACTTTTTTACTATCCGGTTGAATATCATTAGTACCGGGCAATATATTCTGAACCTTTATAATAGAAATTTCTGTCATTAATGCAGAATTCTATTTTTTTTCAGCTGAACTTCTTGCATAGTTAATTTTTGTTTTGCACATCAGTTACGATGATTTATGTCGATAATCGAAACAGATTGTCACCGGAAAATGCTGAAATATTATTGTCCATTATAAAAATTTATTAATATTTAAATTTGATTACTGAGTAATGTTGAAACTGTGTTACCTGCATTGTAACCTGTTCCACATGCAGCCGGTCAATTTTTTCCTTGCTTTCCCTTCTTTTGCTTTTAAATTTTGAGGAATTTATATCGGATATCTAGAAAATATCCAGTATCTAATTGGATAATTGTCATACCGGATATCCAATCGGATATTGGATAGTATCTTATTCTTTTTGGATGTCTAATATCCGTTATTCGGTAATTTTACGATCCGGTGCATCCCTATAAGAAATATTGAATATTAATTTAACACAAATATCTACATGATACGACACATTATGTTAAATTGACCCTTGGAAATGTTAAAAAATTGACACAAAAATTTTAACAAGGGCAGATTTTAACACAAATACAATATTATTTACTGCGTAATTTTTTTTTTATTTTTGCATGATTTATATAGATGACGTGATTTATATAGATCGTAGATGCAGTAAATTTTAAAACCTTCGATGGTAACCCGTGAGAAGGGAAGAGGCATCAAGGAATGCCCAGGTTAACTTTTTCATTCCTAGTGCCTATAGTTGCATCCATATAAAGATCTGTGAGTTCGAGCGCCGATTACAGTCGTGTCCACGTAACGAACCGGGATATTTTCTTATTAATATACATAAATAATATGTATCATAAAAACAATCAAAAATGTAGTTAAAGAAACAATTGTTTTTATTTAAAATCTGGTTTTTATTAGGAATGAGAAGTTTACTTCATAAAACTGTTGCACATATATTCAATTATCTAAATTAATCTAAAAAATGAACATTCGAGGCAAATTTCCCCTTATTATAGGAAAAAGTATACATAAGTACATTCGTGCATACTTACTTGCTGGAACAAAAAGGTTAAAATCTGTTTTTTATTAACCTTCAGAAGTTTATTTTATAAGACTATACATATATGCAATTGTCTAAAAAATGAACACTCGCTGCGGCTTCTCCCGTGCAGGGAAAGCACGTTCAGACACACTTACGTTAGAATAAAAGGTTAATGCTGATTTTAATTATATCAGAAATAAAAAACTGTCGTCGTGAAATCGAGAGTGGTTTTGTTGTTATCGAAAGCTTCGGTCCAGCGATCACGAGAGCAGTGGCTGCAGGTGCTACTTACTCGTGAAATAGATCGTGCGGCTTTGTCAGGTGCCTTCTTACTTGCAATGCTTCTTTTTGCCTTTTTTGTACAACGTACACTCACGCACCGAGCAAACGCTCCATTCTCGAGAAGGCAGGTGAGGCCCAGTCTCGATGTACCTCAATAATTACCGCAATCGATGCGTGACCGAAGGGCACGCGCCATGATGGATCCACCCTTTATAGTATACCAAATAATGTTATACATCACTGGGCTGCAATCTTAAATCGATCAGTAATCAAACTTTTTCGATATTGTATATTTTTAATCACTCAAAATTATTGAATATATTATGTATATGTAAACTCGAGAAAGTTTAAAAACATTTTTTTAAGATTACTTATTTGCAATAATTGTTTAGATCCAATAACTGTTATTGGATCTGAAGAATTATTATCATTAAAATAACATTGAATATTTAAATAAATAATATATATCTTGAAAAATAAATAAATAAATAAATAAATAAATAAATAAATAAATAAAATAAATAAATAATCCCAAAAATGTTAATATTTATTTCCAAATACGTAATAAGCTCTTACAGATCTAATAGAGCTAGAGAGCCGATCTAAATGTTTATGTTAGAACATAAATAATTTAATATCCTATGTAAACAAACATTTCGGCTCTTTCATATCATCTTCAATGTTACAAAAATAAGAAATTAATATAATATTAAATACATAAAGTAATTAAATACATAAAGTAAATAACCGAATATCTTATTCAATATCTTATTTAATACCGAATATCTTATTCAATATCTTATTCAATACCGAATATCGAATATCATAAGCTGTAACTAAATATTTTATTCTATTAGATTTAACTTTTTCCTAAAAATATTAATTCTTAGAAAGTGTTTTTAAACTTTTAGCCTAAAATGTATATATCAATTTAAATGTATATATAACTTACAATAAATAAAAAACAATTTATGATTATTTTGGATGCAAATAGAGCCAAAAATTATTGAAAACATATATGCACATCACTCAAAATGACTGATGCATTAATCGTAGTGTTGAGATGTGTCAGATGTAATCGGTGAAATCGAAATTACGACACGCCCGTACGATTCAGATAATATCATAGGGAGTTAAAGGCAATACCGGGCGTTTGTTTTTCAGCAACGCGACTGCAGGACCCGTTGCTGGAAATAAACGGTCCAATGGGCCTTAATGATGAACAGTGGTCGCGTCGAATCCCTCGGGATTCGGAGCGGTCGGCTTTGATATTGGGGCCCCCCCACAACGTAAAGAGCTCTCACCTGCCCAAATCTCTTCGTGGTCGACAATACCATTTTCGTTCCATTCATTCAACGAAAAAATAGTTAGGGACCTCTTAAAACTGAGATATTAGAAAAATGCGTATATTCGAATGAGGTGCCAGTGAGACTTGGCAGGAGTAAAGAAATGTCTAGATAAAAATATCTTGATAAAAATTAGTGAAAGGCTTGATTTTTTAGAAAAATAATAGTATAGTTTTCTGCCAGAAAAGCATATACAATAAATCGGAACTTTTAATGTATAAATAATTAAAAAAATGAACATTCCAACAAAATAATGTTAAAAAATTTGATTAACATTTTAAATTCTTTAGAATGTCGACTTAAATGAACAAAAATTAGATCAATAATTGCAAGATTATGTAGCATTACAAATTTAATTGTACATCAAATAGTATACAATTAAACATTGCTAACAATAAAACATTACTACTGGAATTTTCCGAGTTCGGACTCAAAATCATTTAGTCAGCGTCTTCCTCACGATAATGTGCCAGTCATTCTGGAAATATCTTTGAAAGGATCCTTTCAAAGAATCACACGATGACATTATAATCCTTGATGAATCTCGTGCGGACGGAACATTTAAAGATCCGTTCATTAATAAATCTATTAGCACTCTCTAAATACATTTATTATATGGAAAAAACAATTTCTAAATTATCTAAAAATTCAACTAGATGCAGCTCTTGATACAGTTCTGAAAATAATTTTATTTAATCAAAATAATTATAACTATTTACAATAAATGTAAATACAAGAAAAGTATTTGCAAGATCACAACCTTTGTTCCGCGTATACATCACATAACTTTAACACCGTCTATGTATTATATAAATGACGATTTATATCTGGATTTATATAATATTTGTCAAAATATTCTCTTATCTGACTGACAACGTATGCATATTTTACTACTGGACAAATTACATTTTATTGAATTATTTATCTAGCTACGCATCTTATTTTTAAGTAATTATGACTTATTAGATTTAAATACGAATATGCACGTGTATATTTATTTATTATTATATTTAATTCGTGTATTGTGGCGGACCCAAACTAAAGTTGGAGTAGTAATGTCTAACTGTGTAATAAATGCATTTATACACACATTTATTTTATCGGCTATTAATTTTTATTTTTTCAATTTATGATTTACTTCTACAGAGTCTAGTCTACTTATATTAAAATAATTATATAGATCGAACATGATGAGAAAAGTAAAAAAGGAAACTGAAAAGATCCATCTAACCTCAGAAGAATAAACCTACCAAATATAATGCTGAAACTGACAATAAAAATAATCATTAACGAAGTTAACTTCCTCCGCTGGCTAATGAACAATAAAGCTTTAGAGCAGAAAGATTTTATACGGATACTTGCTTTGTGACAAATGGTGGAAAAGTCAATTGAATATAGTAAGCCCTCTTTCCTATGCTTCATAGATTTACAAAAAAAAAATCAACAAAATTTAAGATATCATACACTTGCTTTACAACCGAGAGATACCATTCAATCTAATGAAAACCATTAAAAATATCTTTTGGGAAATAATATAAATACCGGCACGATTGAATGGGAAACTCACAGACAAACTATCCGTAAATAATGGAATTCAGCAAAGTCACTAAGCCCATTGCTATTCAATATAATTATGGATGAAATCGTCAAAGAAATCCGCAAAGGCAAAGGGTATAAGATGACCGATCAGGAAATTAAAATATTCTGCATTGCAGATGACACAGTACTCTTCGCTAATAAAGTCGACCTACAAAGAAATCTTCATCTCTTTCATAAAATGGAAAAAAATATAATGATGATATCTGTCCAAAAAACTAAATGTGTGACAACATAAAAAAAACGTATCATTTGTAAACTAGAGGTTAAATAAGAATAATAAGAACATCAAAGAGCAAGTGATAACACTTAAATACTTGAGTGTCGAACTTTCAAACGACATTGAAAGAGAATTAGTGGCGCAACAAGTCATCAAGGCGACATTGAAAGGGAAATGGCACAGCATGTTATCAAAGTCAGTAAAGTAGCGAATAAGGCATTAGATATGTAGGTATTCTCATCCACCATTTTGGTTCCACTTGATTGTTATAGTATGATTAGTGACAAAGATAAGTGTTAATTAAGAAGAGTCCGCTTACTTCAAATTTTGATAACAATATATTGAATCAATGCATTTTTCGTGTAAAAACAAAGATTTGACAAGAAAAAGGTATTGCTCTGCTCAGCAAACCGTGATATTAATCCTTAAAGTCGATGACTATTCGGGTTAGGAAATTTGTCACAGCAGTGGTTCACTGCTTTCTCTCTCAAAACAAATTCACTGCTTTTAAAATTTACTACTTTAGCAGAGAATTTATGTTTAAAGCATAATGAACCATTGTTATGACAGATTTTCTAATTCGAATAGTCGTCAATCTTAAAAATTAATATCTCGGTTCACGGAGCAGAGCAACACTTTTTCTTGTCAAATCTTTATTTGTACACGAAAACAGATCGATTTAATGTATTTTTATTAGAATTTGTGCTCTTCTTTGTCATTAATCGTACTATAACCTATCAATTAAGTGGAACTAAGATGGCGGATGAGAATACCTACATATCTAGTGCCTTAATAGCGAGCTGAGTCTAAATGATACTATTTGACAAGACAACGTTTAAACACGACAACAATGTAAAAAATGCAACAATAACAAAAATACAAGAACACTATTCGATCAATTATAAGTTACATAGTTAAAACTAAAACTGATACCTTCAAAACAAAATAAATGCTGGAGATAAGAATCTTCCGAAGAATCACCGGGAGGATATTATTGGATAAAGAATGAAATGAAAATATAAGAAGCGCACATGAGATGGAGAATATGGAAAAATGGATGTACAATAGAAATAAGGAATGGAACAATCACATCGAAAGGATGACGCAGGACAGAATCGTAAGAATAGCACGCGACAAATCCCCAGTGAGAAGGAGAAGTGTGAGACGACCTAGAAAGCGATGGAGCAACAACCTGGATCTGAATTAGAGAGAGGTGGACTTGATGAAAGAACAAGCTAAGAGGAAGAAAAAAGAAAAAGAAGAAGAAGAAGGAACATGATGAGCAATATGGCTAAAATTTTATCATCCAATAATTCAATAATCAGCCAAAATCATCTAATATTCAACTTGAACATACTAAGAAAGAGATGCCGAATGTGAGTGCTTAAGTTATTTCTTATATATACATATTTTCCATTTACTAATTTGTATGTAAATAAACTTTGGATATTGTTGAGCTTGTTGTATCAGATCTATTATTACATGTTTAATTATTCATCAATAATAAATTAATATAAATCTTTTTATACCATGTTACAAAAGATATGATTTAGCTAAGCAATCATCTAAATATCTAAATATCTTTTAGACCGTATCTCCTTTGAAAGTGTTGAAATTTATAAATAACAATAATTTAAAAATAAGAATAAAACAATTATTATTAACTAATACTTACTAATTAACTAATATTCAGTTTTAATAATTTATCAAAAAAAAACGATCAAGTATTTAATAATTATTAAATAATAATAATGAAAAGAATTATAGATAACTTATTGGCTTATTGGCCGAACAAAATCAAATTAAAATAGATAAAGGAGCATAAAAGCCAATTCACAAGATGTACATGCAAGTACATGTTAAATAATTTCTTCGTGAATATAGAGAAAAGACCCCTATTATGAGATACCGAGTTCATTTTGAGTAAATGCTAAAAGTCTATAGGCAAAATTAAAAAAAATAATAGGTCATTTTGAAGGGAATTTAATAAGCTTTAAGATAACGTTATATAAAATTTAATTCAAATTCCATTTTTTTTAATCAAAGAAATATAAAAAGTGAGCAAATCGCAAAATCAAAAAATTGTGTTTCTAATATGAGATGCCCCAAGAAATTGATAGTAAAAATATCAGTATTGCAATTAAAAAATTGTATTTAATATTTCTAAAATACAAACAAATACAGCCAGCGTGCGCGAAAGGAACATGCAATAAATTGTATTCATCACAGAACTCATCTTCAGATAGTTGAAATCAAGCATCGCAGAAATAGGCACTCAACGTTTATTCCAATTTTGTCTTTTTTATTAAGGATTTTCATCTTAACATAGGAGCATGGATTATTTCATATTAGAAATACCCTGGGTATCTTATATTAAAATTTCCATGCCTTACGGTTTTACGATCATCAAATCTAATTTCTGTAATTAAACAATTCAACATATCCCATATTTTTCTATTAATACGACTTTCTATCACTACATGAAGAATTTATTGCCAAATATTTATTTATTAAATAATAAACAAGGTCCATCTCAATGAAACTTCAAATTATCCAAATTTTAAAATCATGTTTTACAATGACTACATGATCTAATAATAAATTTTCTACTAAATAAATAGTTTTTAATCCAAGAGCAATAAATTCATGGTGCAAGCAATAGATAGCGTTTATTATTAGCATTAAAAAATTAACATTTAGCATTAAAAAATTTTATAAAAATATCATCAACAAAAACAATTTTATCGAACGATCAATAATCGAGCTTGTTAGAATGTTTAAATAAACATTTAATTAATAAAATTCAATTAAAATAAAAGTAAGAATTCATACATACATATGTTGTGACTAACAGAGCCTTCATTAGTTCGTTACATAAAATTTCGCTAATTACATTCTATAAAATAAGAGTGGATAATGATACCGTCTGCCAAACAGCAATCTCAATCAAAAACCATGAAAATTTAAAAGTTTTGGCACACCATGTCCGCAATAAGACAGTCAAAAGTGAAGTTCATAACCGTTTTCGCCTTGTTAACCGGCGAGAATTAATGTTAAGTCCGATAATGTTAGTGATAATCTAAGATGTAAAATAGATAATCATGGTGTAAAATAAAACCTGTAGTTTTCAGAGAAGAGAGGTTATCTGGCAGTAAGAGATTACTAATGTTGCTACTATTAACATGTCCCAAGGATTCAATACTATTCTTACTTTGTTATTAAAAATATCATCATACTCACTTCAATTATGAAATAACCCTGAAAATTTCGAAATGGAACTCAAATGGACTGTACAGTTAAAAAATTCTATTTGTAACTATATTGTAACTATACAATCTGCTCGAATTTCCTTTTGAAATTTTCGGGATTACTTCATAATTAAAATGAGAATATATTTTTATAAAATCTTTTAATTGATTAGTTGATGATAAAAAATGTTAACAAAAATTATGAATAAATAGAAAATGATTTATTTATATGAAAATGATAAATTAAAAATAACCCACCCATAGAACAATTTAAAACCTTTAAAATCGGTCTGTTGCATTTTTTTGGACGACTAATGGTTTCGACGAAATAATAATAATTTAAATGTTCGCATGAGCGAATATTTTTTTATAAATTTCTGTAACTTACAGGCGTGAATAACTTCACAGAAAAATCTCAAAATTTTTTCGCGAAATGTGTCTCATATTATTAGTAGAATATATTAGCAAATTAAAAAAAAATATAAATGACGATGTTCTAATGGCACCCGGTTTGACATGAAGAAAAGGTCTCATCTGTATGTAATAATTATTATAATATTAAATTATAATGACTTTATTGTTACACATCATTCATTTGCTATATAACGACACAAAAAACAAAGTTTTCTCAAAAATAAAATTAAATGTTTTGAATCATTAAAATTTTATAATATTAATTTTGAAATGTACAATAATTTTGATGTTGAATAACTGATTATAGAGGAATAAAAATGCGTACTTTTTTTGGCATGCAGCACAATAGAGACAATTTTTTAATTATGTCATTATTGAAAATATGTGATGTATTTATGTTATTTTTTTCATGTACAATAGGGGAGACCGGAGTCAATTGAATATAGGAGTAAGTAGAATAATCGAGGCTATATTAAAAACAATACACGCGAGACATACGTAAACGTGTCTGAGCACGTAGCAGCACGATTGCCGTTAAGTCTGCTGTAACATCTTGCGAACACATCTATGATAGAAGTTATGCCACAATTTGAAAAAAAATCGTACACTTAAGTAAATATTTTTATTCTTAAAGTTTTTGTTTTATTATCGTATATGATTGTCTGAGATATTTGATTTCTACTTAGATAGTAAGTGTAGCTCTTACTTAATAAAGTCCAACAGATTTTTTTTGTTTATGTGTCTCTGTTATCATATATTGTTAATGTTTTTAAAAAATGAACGGATGGAGATAGACTAACCACAGCATGGAACTGACTCATTTAGTGACGACTCTTATAATACTTATTCAAAATTTTATTCCTTTAAAAAGATTTTCCTCAGTGGTAAATGTTATAAGTTTAGTTCTCTCATGTCAATCTCGAAAACTAGGCTTATTCGACGTGTTTTTGCACAAAATGAACAAATTTTGCAAAAAGAAGTATTGTTTGCCCTGCGAATGTTTATGTTTAAAATATATTTTTATAAAAGTTTTATTAATATATAGTCAAAAATGTAGCTTAAAATACATTAATCTTTATTTTAATAATCTTAGTCGAATTACCCCAGTCCCGGGGCTAGTTGAATCAGATGGAATGCATTAGAAAAATACATTTTTTTCATATTAGTTATTAGTTTCCCCTTATTATTAAAATATTATTAGGTAGTCAAATGTATGTAGTAACTGGTGTAGAATTCATTTTTTCGATAGTCTCTTAATTTTGTCTGTAAAAATTCGAAACTGAAAAATGAGTCTATTAGCTCCGGTCTCCCCTACTTTATTCATAGAGCAGTAGTCCGTTCTTATTTTAAGACCGTCTTAAGTAATATCTTAAGATGCTAATACGGCTTTCTGATTAATTCATGACATCTTAAAACTGTACTTAGAATGGTCTTAGATATAAGATCCGACTATGAGTACCAGCTATAGTTCCGTTTTATCTGAGGTGAGCGTGCCACTTATCTTGTATTATCGAACCATAGCTCGTTCTCAACACACAATAGTAGGCAGTTCTAAACTTTCCTCGACGTATTACCATGTAATGTCCGGTGCTAATTAACATTCCGGAAGACAAGAGCTTCCCGTCTTCCAGCACTAATCCAAAGTCTTAACCTCGCCAACTTAAGAGTTAAGAATGGAGTGTCTCGCCTATTCTCTACTACTAAGACAAACGAGGGTGCATCGTCTAAGAGGGTAGAGGTATTTCCGGTCAGTTCTCTTCCTGCCGCACCTCACATAACTCACTTCGGCCACGGGTCGGAAGTCATCTCGATGAAATGGCTCCGTTCGGGTTTAAATTTACTGTTCTTCTTAGTAACCGAGAGTATAGCAAGATAATTAATGAATCATGAAAATATATATTGTATCTAAGAATTTGTATTAATTATAATAAAAAATAGAATGAAAAAAATGAAAATCTCATCACATATTTACATTCATAATAATTATATTTGCTATACTCATTTTTTTTTACATAATTTTTCATCATGAAACTAAGAAAATAAATGGGTATATCTTAGCTTGGAAAAACAAACTGCGCATTTTTGCGTGATACGCATTTCAAAATAAATAAGGTATTTCGATTTTTCAATCAACTCGCTCTCAAGAAAGTCATGAGAACGACGGAAACGATGCGCCACTTCCGCGGATCTCCTCCGAGATGTTCGCGTGAGAAAGTCTCAATCTAATAAATTCATGGAAGAATGTCGTACGGTCGCCCGCGTTCTCACAAGCCTTGAATATCGAGACGCGATTCCTACGGTTTCCGTGTGATCTGCCGACCGCAAATAGCGAAACGGTAATGCGGCGAGGCGGCAACCTCGCGTCTCCAAGATCAAGCGAGAGACGCGCCTTGTCGTAGAGCTTATCGCTCGCAGATGGAAAGCGTATCGAAAGCGCATCGAATGAAATAGATTTTGCATAGGTAAGATGATGAAGTGATTGAGTGCCTCTCATCAAAAATTTAATTGCAAACCGTAATTTTGTCGCCTGAAACAGAGTCGCACCTTAAAGTGCATTCGATGCAGCTTGGCAGAGAGATGCTGATTTATCAAAAATATAGGTACTGTTCCATAATAACACAATCTTGAATAATGAATAAAATAAATTGTTTTGACTAAAGTAATGGAATCTTCCTTATGCATACTTTTTCAATTTTCTTTAATGTGCTGAATCATTTACAAACATTAATTGCAAGCTAAACTAAAGGGAAAATATTGAAAATTGCAATTAAAGATTTTGACGAAATTGTGCTACTTTAATGCAATTTTCAACATGTTTCCATTAGATCAGTTTGAAATAAACATTTGCAAACGATTTACATCCAAACATACAAGAAAACATGCATAAAAAAAATTTCATTGTTTAGGCCAAAATCTGACAATTTTACTCATTCTCCTTTTTCTTGTCGCACTATATGAATAGTTATTTCCATATTTTTACTTGTTGAACACAAATCCATTGGTAAAATATGGTTATCATAATTTTAACAAAAATGATATTATATCAATGAAAACATAATTTCTGACACCATATTTTTCAAAATTGTGTTCAAAATGTTTTCTTCTACTACCTATATATATGAGAGAAAAAAAACTAAATTTACATTACTATATCTCGGAAACAAAAACCTTATTAAAATGGATCAAAATACACTTTAAAAGTTGATATTTTGATATGACATTAATAAAATTAATTTCCAATGTAACAACGTCTTGAAAATCTTTAAAATATAGTCATTTTTGATCTCCTTGATACAATTTTTCTTAAAATTGTAACGTGATAATCAACTGTTGCCAACGGATTCGTGTTCAGCAGGAAAAAATAAGCCGGAAATGCCAATATTTTATACCCCGTATGGCAAAATACAGTCTAGGTAAAAAGTATAAGGCATTTGTAATTTTTTCGCCTTTTACGAAAAGTTAAATGTCTTGGAAAAAAAAAAATTGTAGAGAGGTTTTCGACTACGCATTTTAAAGCGGAAAGATAAAGCTTTAAATTTGTTTGAAATTTTTTTTTCTACGACATTTTGTTCCTAAATTACATAAAATTGAAAAGTAATACAATTATAATTACAATATGTTATTGGCTATGATGAATAAAATTTGATACAATATAAAATCAAAGCTTTTATGCTGGTTGACGATCGCTGTTTATTTTTTAATTATTTTATGATATAATCATAAAATAAATTAAATTGATTTAGACGTTTCGACATAAATGTGGTTCCTTTTCAGTGAATAAATGAGTAACTATATTTACATATCAATAAAATTTGCATAATAACAGGATAATTTTACGCTCCGAGGTCTTCTATTCACTATATTATCAATATTGTGATGTGTCTTATTAGCATATTGGCGTCCTATCTCATAGTGTGTCGAGTTATAAAATGTGATTTCTCTGTTCACTTGAGTCTACAAATTTTATAACTCGACACCTCATAGATAGAAGATCTCGGAGTGTAAGATTACACCATTAATATGCGAATTTTATATTATTGATATGTAAATACAGTTATTCATTAGTTATTCACTGAAAAAGACCACATTTATATCTATCGAAAAGCGCTACAATTTAATGAAACGTCATCAGACAAAATTTAATATAAAAGTATCTGAAAGTAGGTTTCCTAAACTTTAAAATGCTTTTTAAAAAACAAATTCTAATAATTTTTCGCAAAGCTAAAAACTCGAACTTTTTATTATGAAATTTTATCGTGTAAAAATATGTACTTTTTCTAAAATATTCTTTAATTTCTAAATTAAAAAGTATACAAAAAGAAGAAAAAAAAAGAAAAATGTTTGTTATAAATGTTTGTTATAAATGATATACAGAGTGTTCCGTTTTGGTCAATCGGTTTTGTTTAGATAGAATGAACTAAACTAAATCGAAAAATCCTTTATTATTTTGCAATTTTCGCAATAGTTGACAAGATATTAATTACTAAAAATTGCCAAATATTGGTCTTGACTAATTTTTTACTTAAATACTATCAACTCTACAGAAAAACTGTAACAGACAAAAATCATTTATTTTCTTCTCATAAAGTTCTTTGAATGTTTTAAGAATTTTTTAATACCGTATTTTCTCATGTTGATAAAAATAAGAAAATACAGTACTAAAAAGTTGATAAAAAATTCTGAAAAGCTTCGTACAGTTCTATGAGAAGAAAATTAATAATTTTTGCAGTTTTTCTATAAAGTTGATAGTATTTGAGTAAAAAATTATTCAAGACCAATATTTGACAATTTTTAATAATATCTTGTTAGCTATTGCGAAAATTGCAAGATGGTAGAGGACTTTTCGACTCAGTTTAATCCTCTCTATCTATGCAAAAGCGATTGTTGATCAAAACTTACGGCACACTCTGTATATAATTTTTTTCAAATTTTTTTTAAGATTTCATTCGATTATCAATTTTAAAGAAGTTCTTAAAGATTTTGAAAAGATAGGTATTTATACAAATTTATAAGAATCCGGCACATTATAACAAACACTTTTTTTCTTCTATCTTTTTTTTAGTTTCAAAGTTCAAAACATTTTAAAATAAGTTTTTACAATAAAATTTCATACAATAAAAATTTTGATATCTCTACGAAAAATATAGGAAGCCTAGATTCAGATACTTTTATGTTAAATTTTATCTGCTGAAATGTTTCATTAAATTGTAGCTTTGGTAAAATAAAAATATTGTAAAAAATATCATTTTTCAATTTTATATAATTTAGAAACAAAATGTCGTAGAAGAAAATCAAGATTTGAAGTCTTATCTTTCCGCTTTAAAATGCGTAGTCGAAAATCTCTTTGAGATTTTTTTTGCAGAGATATTTAACTTTTCATATAATGCGAGAAAATTACAAATATATTTTACAATTATATTTTAGGCCAAGACGATAATTGTTGGCTAATGTAATTGAAATGTTTTTCATAAAAACCAAACAAATCTAAAAAGTTAAATTAAAAAAAACAAAAAAAATTTTTATCTTCAAACTACTTATTATATAAATATGGTAAGTTTTTCTGGATAATGAAAGCTAAAAACAAAGTTTTTGACTTTAATTAATATTTTGATCTATTTGAAAAGAAAAATAAAAGATCTGAATTTTTTTTGGTTTTCTTGCAAAATTCTATATTTTTTTATTTTACATTTTTCTTCCTATTTATTTCATATTTTACATCTATCTTTTTTCATAATATTAATAATAATAAAAGTGTGAAGAATGAAGAAATTATTTAGACATTATTTAAAGAATAAAAAAATAACTTTTTTACTTTTATTTATAAAATTTTACAAATTGTTCTTAATAGAAACGTTACCTTTGCAAATTCTTATAATATTTCCCAGTTTTTTTATATAATTCTATTTAGATCAACTGTAATTCCAAAAATTACTACAAATTATAGTAGGTAATTATATATATAGCTACAGATATTAACAATTTTTCTATTAATATATACGTATATAACACACATAGTATCAATGCTTTCGTGTTCCGATTAATTCTATAAATAGTACGATCACACGACGAAGTTTTTTGTGAATACTAACAAGCAAATCAACGATCGATTCAACACACACATCGACAAAATCTTTCACGTGTGAGCATCGCCTAACACGCTCATGGATTACTGTGGGTATGAATGAAATCGCGCGTGGCGCGTCCTCGTGGTGGGAGCCGCTAAGCATGCGTTGCGTAATGTTGCACGTGTGGGTGGTAGCGTGTGGGAACGCAGACAGTAAGGAGAAAACGTGTGTACCAGGAGTAAACGAGAAACACGCGAACGGAGCCGGCGTAGGCGGAGTCGCTCACAACATCGTCTTCGCTCGCACATGCGCCTTATTAAGGTGCCTCCCACAACGACTCGATCGTTCGAATTATTGAGAATCCACTTCGCAAACCACGATTACTATGACCCTTATCGCATATCTCCTTATTAGTGTGTCTAACGATCCTTCTTTCGTTTTTTTCTTATGCCGAGTCTTATGCCAATCCTTTGACAAATTGTGCCTCCGTCAATTCCTCTTTCTTTCCTCCTTCGTGTAACGAATGCGGCTCTTAACCTGCGGAAAATATATAGTCACCTAATTGGTTTTTTAGGTAAACATTCGCACTTCTGAGATGTTTTTATACTTCCATTAAAATCGCTATTATTAAAAACATATTGCAGAATTATTGATTGTTTTCCGATTTATTTATAATATTGTATTTGAGAACATTGTACAGGGTGGCATTAAATTATCGCATCATCCATCTTGAATAGGTAGAGTGGACTAAATTGAATCGAAAAGTCCTGTACCATTTTGCAATATTCGCAATAGTTAACGAGATATTAATTATTAAAAATCGCTAAATATTAGTCTTCAATAATTTTTTACTCAAATACTATTAACTTTACAGAAAACTAGTAAAAGATAAAAATTATTTATTTTCTTTTCATAAAGTTCTGAGAATTTTTTCAGAATTTTTTAATATTTTCTCATGTTGGCAAAAATAAGAAAATGCACTACTAAAAAGTTAATAAAAAATTCTGAAAAAATTTTTAGAGTTCTATGAGAAGAAAACAAATGATTTTTCTTGCAATTTTTCTGTAAAATTGATAGTATTTGAATAAAAAATTATTGAAGACCAATGTTTAGCGATATTTGATAAATAATATCTCATTAACCATTGCGAAAATTGCAAAATAGTAAAGGACTTTTCGACTTAGTTTAGCCTGTATTTGCTCACGATGGTGGTGCGGTAATTTAATGCAACTCTGCAGATATGAATTTATAATTACAATTTCTAAAAAGAATAAGTAGAAATCCTGACTGAAGTAAAATTTAATTTAAATTAAATTTAAATTAAAAATATATGATGTATTCATAACATCTGACTTTGATCAATTATTGGCGTTCTCTCTCATACTTATGAATAAGTAGAAACTTAACCATTATTAAACGGAATAAGAATATTAAGTAGTTTATTGTGTCAGTATTTTTAAAAAAATAAAGATTTTTTAAATTATAATATAACGCTTTTTATTGTTTGTTGTCCATCGAATTTTTGATGAAATTATATATTTAAAAATTCAAAGAATAGTTATGAAAAAAGAAAGAAAATGTATTAAACAATATCCATTCAAAATAATATTTTCATATTTTTCGCTGAGATGTAAGATACTTCTGATGATTATTCCCGTAACGGGATTCAAGAAGTCTCGTCGATAAGATGTAAAATCGTGAGAGCACAGATATAATTGTAGACAAAGGCACTATCGCAGATCGCAGTTATTCAAGATAACTCGTGCATGCTCGGACGTGCGTGCCTAAGACGATCTCTAAGGCCAATCCCCCCACCCTCTCTCTCTCTCTCTCTCATTTTTTTTATTACTTCGATTTACGGTTTTGTCTTGGCAGCACAGATCGCATGGTTTTCGACTCGATCAGAATCGAGTAAACTCGTTCGCATGATCCGGTCCACTTCGGCGTTAGATCGATCGAGCGATGATACCACAAACTATAATATAGAAATCATTAGACCGTCGCGCTAATGACAGATCTACCACAAAAATGTAGCAAAACCAGATTACGCTGAAGTTAGCTAAAATAAATACAATTTAAATGATTGTAAAAAAAAAATTTTTTAATATCAAGAGAGATTAATTACATTATTTATCATAATTTTATCATAATTTTCGGCATAGCTTTGTAGCTGCATAAACAAAAATTCGGTTAATATAAACTTTATCTGAGAGAAACTAGGTGAAAACAGTTTCGTGATATTTTGTTCGGTTTAAAAATATTTCACACTGTTAAAATTCATAATGTTTAATTATATCCAATTTTAACTATTTTTAATCATTTCTATAAGTCGGCATTGTTTCTCACTCAATATATATTAATTTAAATAAAACAATGTGGAATTAAACAAATTTAAATCAAAAAAATGTATTAAATTTGACTTAAATTTAGTTTATTATTTATTTTGTGCATTAATGTGGATATTGTTTACTTGGAAAATGACTACAGAAATGGACTGTTTTACATTTAACATATATAGAAATTAAAAATAACAAAATGTTATTTTAGCAATTGGATTATTATTAATCCTTTGACATCTAACAGTCGTGTTAGTTGGGAGAATTCCATTCTATATTGTCCGATGAAATCATTAAATAGTCTCGCAACCTATTCTAAAGTTTGGCAGTGTGATACGTGTATAAATAATGCACACGTCACTGCAGGAATTATAAGCAACATATCGATCGGAGCGTTGGAGATGGTAAAAAATAAAAAGGAAGAAGAAAAGAGAGGAAAGGCCTCGGAGACCACCTAATGCCACGATCGCAATGAGATAAATAATCACGATGGGTGGGCGCTGGCGCCTTCCTGAGCACGGCTTTCGAGTTAGGACCGCGCACCTTATGGAAGCCCATAGGGTGCCGTGCTCTCCGTCATTGCGTACCCCATAAGGTGGTACAGAGCTCCAGCCGCGTGTGAGAATCCATTCCGCGCGATTTCACAGGACTTGCGGGGGGGCCCCTCTTCCTTACCACCGAAATTCACCTTTTTTACTCCCCCCCCCCCCCCCCCCGACAGCCTCTTTTCTTTTCTACGCTTCTTCGTGTTTGAAGTCTCAAGAACCCTATCGCGTAAACTCGAGCCTCCTCGTGACGGGCGAGTGCTGTCAAAATGAAAAATTAGGCTGTGTAAAGTATGTCTTTATTCGGCGTCTATATTCCAGTAACATTGGAATTATGAATGGGAACGTAATTGTTATATAATACAAGAGAGTTTGATTTCTATTTCTCAACAGCTGATGATTCTTATGTATTTTTAACTGCTTAAAACAGTTCCATCATTTTCACATATTTTGAGAAATCAAGGATATTATTTTTAAAAAGAACTATGAATTTAAATAATTTACAATTTTTTACTTCATTTATAAATCACGGAATAAAATACATCGGAATCATCATAGAATTCTTATACTCTTCAAAAGGAAGCTGAAATTCTAATCAAAACTTAAGAATTGAAATTTTGTACGTTTATGAATTTATACTATATATTACATATATAAGAAATTCAAAGCGAGAGATTCTAAAAATTGAAAGGTAATGTATTTTTTTGAAAATCATAATCTTTTTCAGTATAAAAGCCCTATAAAAGAAAGATTAATTATCATTGAGGAACAAAAATATTAATCAAAATTTGTTATAATTATTCGATTTTACCAAACCATTCATAATAATGTAATAATATTCCAACAAATTTTATCTATACTTTTAAATAATTTCAATACCAACTTAGATACTTCATTTTACTTAACGCAGTTCACAGAACTTGGTCGTCAACGCGAGTAATTTTCTCTGCGCAAAGTAGAGGCTTATTTTCTACGGCGCTAACCGAACGGTAACGGCACTTTTTCGTGGTCGAATACCCTGTTGAAAGTTTCCTGACCGGCGCTTTTGTAGCATTAGCCGCGGGTAACGACTCGCCTTGCGTACGAAATCGCCGTGAATTCGACAAGCGGAGAGTTTGATTGTTCGCGCGAATCGCAACACTGGGTGCGAAGAAGTGGAGTCGGAAAAAGCGATTGCACGCGATTTAAAAGCTCCAATGATCGAGACGGTCGTTATTCGCGACGTCATATAAAATAGGAGACTTAATAATAAATATTAGGAGACCTAGTAATAAAAAGGAGAAATAAAGTAACTACTAATTTAATTAAAGCAATTTGGTAAATTACTAGAAACTTACTTTTCTGCATTCTGGATGCAATTATAATAATTCACTAAAACGCAAGCAATCTAGCAAGAAAACAAGTATCGTGTGTCGCAGGCTTAATATAATCAATCGAGAAGAAAATGCACTTCTATAAGTCGGTTTTATCTTCATTATTTAAAAAAATCAATAGAAAGTAGACATAAAAGAGCTCAAATAAATTAAAAACGAAATAAAAACGATATAATAGGCTACAAACAACATTTGTTTTTTTATTACATTTGTATTTATTACATAATATTTATTATATAATAAATATAATAAATACTTATTTATGTTATTATATAAATTTTAGCATCGAAATCTTATCGATACGTATAATAGCATCGTATTATTTTTATTTTACTTTTTTTCTTTATTTCTTCTTTCTTTAAAAAAAAAACCTAATATCTATTTTGTCATAATTATTGTTTTCCTCAGTAGAGATATAAAATCGTCAAAAAGAAAGTTCCTAACCTCGAGATGATTCTCATGCCGAGCTGATCCTCGCGGACCTAAGCGTTCTCATCGGGGTCTGCGCGCGTGCGAGGTGGAGGATTAGGTGGAGGAGCCGGTTACGAGAAAGGTTAAATAGGTGTCGGGTGGCGGTAGTTCTCGAAAGGTGGGTGTACTCGTTAGTGTGTGAGCCCGCCTACCGTCCAATACCGTGGCTGGTTTCCCAGAGGACTCCCTGGTCTCTCTCATGTGGCTTTTCGTGGTCCCCTCTCTTTCCTTCTTCCTGCCGTCGTTTTCTGCCGGCACCACTTCACTGGAGAACTTCGACCATGTACGTGTGTGCGTACGTATGTGCCTGCGTTACGTGTGCGTGCATCGCTTTGCATCGCGCGCGATAATAGTCACGAGTGAGACCCCCTTGACGCGCGCGCTTCGTCTCAAGATCGTCCGAGATACCGGGTCGACTACTGACGAAGCTCGCAGTTCTCAAAGCATCGCGATCGACGAAGGATCGATCGGTGACTCGCGCGATCCTGACCAACCTGATGGGATTCAGCGAAGAGGTTCAATGCAGATACGGCTGTTATCGCAGTACATCAAATGCCTAATCACTCTCGATGAAAATCACAAAAACGGAATCAAGAGGGAATAATCGAAAGACACTTGGCAAACGAGTTGGATAAAATTACGCCGAATTTTGAGAAACGGAGTTACCTGTGTCTTGAGATTTTTGATGTGCAGTGTGTGATGAGAATTAAATTATTTTGAAGGAACAAGAACGCACACGCGCGAGTGCCTTAAATTGGAATTATCGAAAGCTACTTGCTAATTGACATCCGAAGCCACTTAGTTTTATAACGACATTTCAATTGATACGCTTTAATGATATTTGGATTGATATTTTCATTGTTGCCTTACCATAATGTGTTAGCAGATTTATCGATTTACGTGACCTGAACGCTGACGTTCTAAATCATTAAGGTACCTTTGTACCGATTTCAACTTATTTTAATACGAACAACAACATCAACAATCTAAATATTAATATTCATGATTCCATATTGATTAATTTGATGACAATAGTTCAGTTCGATATTTTGGACACGTGATCTGGACTTCTTGTTAAACCAAAAATCGATCAAGAATACAAAAAAATAATAAGGACAAGATGCTTTTCAAAGGCAACAGTTCACGGCTGGAATTGTTGATTGGAAAAATCCACGCACACAAGGAACCGTCACAGGATGAGCAACACAAATCTAAAGGTCTGTAGATGTACCTCTCTATCTCTCTCTCTCTCTCTCTCTCTCTCTCTCTCTCTCTCTTTCTCTCTCTCTCTCTCTTTCTCTTTCTCTCTCTTCCGTATCTTTATTTTCCTTTTTGCCTTTCTTCTATCTCCGTCTGTTTTCTATCTATGTATACCTCAAGTTCTACTACTTTTCCACGAAGTTTAGCATTATCGTCGCGTTCTTTCATATTATTTCACAACTTTTTATTCGCCACTGCAGAACGGATTCACGTGTGGAATTTTCCACCCGTTAAATTTGCAAAAATTTGACTAATTTGAATGACCAAAAATATAAAAAAATATTATTGAAAAGTTAACCGATACAAAAGTATTCTCATTTAAACTCGAATTTGGAATTCAGTTTATATTGATACGGGAGACAATTTAGAGAAGGCAACCTCGCTGCCTGACTGTATTTACATTTCTTGTACTTATTTGTTCCGCATGGTAGAAGGAATTTATTCATGCGCTAGTGTTTACTTAGCTTGGTGCTAAGTAACTCTGATATATCCTTCCTTTACTTCAAAAGTAATAAATTAATTAATTAATAAGATAATAATAAATAATTTAAATTAATTAATTTTAATTAATAAGATATTAATAGATAATTTAAATTAATTAACTTAATTTCCCAATTTAACTTAAGTATAATAATTTTTTATTCTAGTTCTGTTAGAATTGCGTTTCAAGACCGAAGATAAATTCGCGCAGTTTTAAGGATTGGATATTAGTACATAAGAATTACATAGAATTATTTCAGCTCAACAGATCCAATTTATTTCTGAGATTTGTGATAATTTTTTTATTTTGAATAAATGTTTATTTACTATAAGTAAATATTTCGTTAGTATTATTTAAACAAATATTTAATAAAATTAAGTAAATTTTCTTTTCAGTATAATATTGGCAAGAAAAATATATTCTTAACATGATTAAATTTCTTCATTCATTAACATAATCTTTTTCTTGATTTTTGTTTCCAATCCTTAAAGATTACATGTATTTTTTAACAAAATGAAAGGATTATAAAAAAATTACAAATTTTTTTTATATTGTATTTGAAAGCATTATAAATACTTTGGAGGCGATTGAGGATCTGAATTAAAAATTATTTCAATAAGGATTAATAAATGTTTTTAAAAAATAATTAAGATGAAATGAGAAAATTTTCATTTGAATTATAAAATTGTATTATTAAATATATTAATATAAATATTTACTTTATTGAACTTCATGCGTATATAATGTTCATTTTTAACGAAAAGTACAAATTCCCAATTCCAGTCATTTTTGGAGAATCAAAGATTCTCTCTTTTTCTCTCTCTGTATATATATTTCTGTAATATATTTCTTAAAAAATCATTTGAAATCTTTTTGAATTGTGACGATTTTAACGATTTTTTATGAAGCTGAGTTAATTAACTTATTCATGATAATATCCTTTTGAAGTAAGGAAATGATATAGGGATTGTCATGATAAAAAGAGCAAGGGTTAGTGTATTTATAATTGCGTCTCATTTCACCATCTTTAGAATCAATACTTTTCGTGGTGATCTCTCTTTCGTCCCTCGTTTCTTATTTCTGGTCCCTCGCCTCGATCAGAAATCGCTGACTAATCGCACTCCGTTAAAGCAGACACGTGGCGACATTACACGTGCAGAATCCGAGCGTTTAAAACGCGATATGACATATGAAATTCATGATATTATCTAGTCTACTTAAACTTAATTTCAATGTAACTTAAATGTAACTTATCTAAATTCAGATATGATTAATTTAATCATATGTTAAGTTTGAGTCATACGACATATCAGCTAGCAGATTCGCTTGCTCAAAGTGTTCTAAAAATTACTTTCCTACTTTTTATTTTCCTTCCCAGTATTTATCTTTATGAATTTTCGATCTCTCGTTGAAGTCCTCAAATCGACTATTGCGTGTAAATTAAGCCCGAAGGCGAGCCAGCATGAATTATTATTACTTGCGTGAATCTCCCCGTGACAAATGTTCATCCTTATGCGATAAATAACTGATCTATAATCACATGCACGCATATATATGGCTTTTAAGCATACTACGATTGATGACGATCGCCAAGAACAAGTTGATACAAAATAGCTTCCTGACGAGCGCACTGTTAAACTTTGTCGCTAGTAATAGTAGCGATAATTTTACTGCATAATTGCGAGCGGACAGCGTGAATAATTACAAAAGACGTTACTTGGTGTCAAACATCAATGTCAATGCTTTGAAACGATTGTACGAAATCTGAACATATTGTTAAAGCAGTACAGTACAATTACCTTGTATTAATTTGTCGAAGTTGTCAAAGTGATTAGAAAAATATTTCCAACGATTCTAGAATCAAAATAATTTCAAGGAGATATTTCTAATTAACTTAAATCCAAGATGTCCCAAAATTCGTAACCCAAATATTATTATAGCAAAAAGGTTTTTGAAAAATTTAGTAAAAAAGTTATTTGTAAATTTTTATTTTAGGCAACAGTTTCTTAGATAAGGGTTTAAATATAAACTAAACGTTTAGATAGTCACCTGTGAATATTAGCGCGCTGGAGTGTGCGCTTACCAACGCTCACTAATACTACTGCACACGCGACTTATGGACAAATGGCTATCTATAAACGTGATCTGTAATTGACCATACTTAAACCTTTATTATCTCAAAAATTATTTAAGATAAAAATTTATAAATAACTTTTTTACTTAATTTTTTAAAAACTTTTTTACTATGATATTTTGAGCAAGACTCGGTAAAATAACTGACTTAGTTAAAATAAAAATACAAAATAAAATTTAAAAAGTATAAATAAAAAGTATAAAATAAGATCTAGAAACTTGCAGGGGTCGATAAAAAACTGATACGACTTTTTTAATAAAAAATATTAAAAAATTAATTTTAAAAATATAAATAATTAATTATATTTTTTAAATATAATTATTTAAAATATTAAATAAAAAATAGGTCAGAAAAAATTATTTAAAGTAATAAAACTGTTTTATCTTAAATAAAAAAATAAGACACTTATTTTGTAGTTTTCATTTTGAATAATTTCTTCTGACCTATTTCTTATTTATTATATTCACATATTCTAAGTAGAATTATTTTAAATACGATCGACCCTTAACTGATACGACTTATTTAAAATTGTAAGAGTCGTTAAAAAACTGTGACATACATTTCAAATAAAAAAGTATAAAATAGATTTGAAAAATTTATTTAAAATATATGATATAGATGATACGATTTTTAAGGAATAGAACATAGATAATATATAGATTTTAAAAAATATAAAAAATATATAATAGGTTTTGAAAACTTACTTAAAATATTAAATAAGAAATAAGTCAGAAGAAATTATTTAGAATAATAAATACTAAATAACTCTTTTATTCTTTTTTATTAAAAATACAATACATGTTTTAAATGACTTTTTCTTAAATACGACTGATAACCTGATTTTGAATTACGAATTTTGAAATCCTCTGTATAATAAAGTTTATTTATTTCAAATCTATTAATAAATCGAAACGGAATATAGTCGGATAACAGAATCCGCGATAGAAACCTTTTCTTTCTTAGATTGATTTAAAAAGTATTCACAAATGAGACATTAGTCGAAAAATTAGAACAGTACACAGGAGAAAATAAAGTGTTTGATATTTGTAACTATAATTGTATCATAAAATAATTATCAGGAGCTCCATCTTTATAATTATTGAGTATAGCTATAATGTATTACTAATTTTACATGCGTGCGTGTGTGTGTCTGTGTGTGTGTATATAGTTTTCTATAAAATAGTTCTACATAAAAAATTCTACAGTTGATACGTAAAATAATTATGAATATAGTATAGTAAAATAATTATTGTTAATAGCTCCACTTTTATAGTTATTAATGCTATATAAATGTATAAGTATAATTATTACTATTACTAACATTGTAGTAGTAATACTATAAAAATGGAATTTTTAATCATAATTATTTTACTATGCGCGCGCTATTACAATCACAAATACTAAATACTTCCAATATGGAAAAAGCAAAGAGGATATTTTCCCTATTCCCTATTGATGGAATATAAACCGTTGTCGCAGGTCCGTGTTACGCCACTGGCATGAAAATCCGCGCGAAGCGATCCGGCATAAGTCACAATTAACGAAGGCGTTAAGTCGGGGCCCCTATTAATAAGCGTCGTCGAAGCGCTCCTAAAAATAGTTCTAGGGGGCACAAAGCGACAACAGCACCGTCGACGGGATGCGGCACAGGTTGCCAACGCGTGCATCGGCAGCCTGCGCCGCTAAATGTGCCTATTTTCGCCGTGATGACACATCGTCGCCGATCGGACACGATCGCGAATTAAATAAGAGTTTCTCTCGAATTGAAAGGTCTCTTCTTCGAGTCACTCCCAACAGAAACTCTCATATAGCACAGATGGTATGTATAGTGTTCGTATGTTAACTGGACGCGTTCTCGCCATACATTTAGGAATTCCTGAAAATCACTCAATCAGAGGATTAGTTAAATATAACAATAACACAATAGACAGGAAATACATTTTCTATTTATAAGAATTGATTTGCTAAAATGCTTTTCTAGCTTTTGTACTAATCAGTCATGTTCTTTCACACCTAGACAGCCTTTCGCCAAAGTGACTTTCTCAGCGTCCACTCGAAGAACCATCGAAGCGTGTGAGTCAGTTGTAGTGCCAAATGAGTAAATGCTCGATGTAACGTGAAAAAATAAGTTTCTTATCCCTTCAAATATGAATCATGAATATCTGCACATATTTACACGATATATTATAAATTGCTTTATCTTTAAAAATTATTAATTTTCAAACAATAGAATAGAAAAAGCTACGAATCAAGCTAGGTTCTGGTGTTAGTTGAGGAATAAACATTTACTGCGTTCAGCAGAGAAAAACTAATCATTAACGCTTAGTGATTCTTTAATATATTTGGTCCTTACCTTTTTTTGCTGAATCTAAGTGTAGGAACTAATTATATTAAAGAATTATTAAGCGCTAACTGATTAATTTCCTCTGTAGAACGCAGCCATTAAGTTACAAAAAGAAACATGAAATAATGAAAATGTTACAAAGAACGATGTAAGATATGACAAACGTTTCTACACACACACTCTCATTAGATTATTTTTAGTATCGCGCGCGCGAATACAATGTGTGTAACAAAGATAAAAAACTTAAAAACAAATATTTATATATTAAAAAATGTATAGAAATTAATGACAATTTAATTATTTTGTTTGATGTTTTTCCTCTTCTGGAAATAAAAATATTTATTTTAATATCTTTTTCGTTTTTATCTTCTTATTTCATTAATTTCATTCTCGAGAATGATTCTTGAAAAAAACCCTAAAAATGCGATTTCCGATACGTATTCAAACCTCGTCTTTTGAGCGACACGATCATCACGATAATTCGCGCGGAAACGCGGAGTCTGGGCGAAGTCCTTCTAAGAGAGGAAGAGATCGAGCCTCATGAGGATGACGTGTGGGTGGAGGATACGAGCCATTTACGCAGCATCCATGACGGCGTACCACGATCGTCGTATCTCTCGTAATCTTCTGGGTGGCGGTCTCTCTCGCGCGCGTAGACTGGGATTCCGCAAAATCTCTTAAATCGACTCGTGGGTGTCGATCCATCGCCGGAGTCGAGGACAAATGAGGAAACGGCCAACTAGCCGAGTCATTTCCACCATTTACGCGGCGCGCCTCGCTTCGCTCTATCACGAAGTGCTCTCGGTGATCTCTCTGGTCTTTATTCCCGGCAATTATAAATTATTTGTGATTAACCGGCGTGACTATGCCGGAAGTAGCGACGCGACACGCTCCCTCAGCGACGTGGAGGAGATTAAGCCTGATTTTCAGTGACAGAGACGCGGGAGTTCCCTACTTGACCCGTTTGCTCCAAAGTTATTTGACGTTTCGCGCCAAAGTCACTACTTCCGAATCATTTCACGCATTTGGAAGGTGTTGGTTGCAATACATTCCGTCGAAGCACCAATGAATTATCGTACACTTTTCCATAATATGAATATTTCAGTTTCTTTGCGAAATGATACAGAAAGAATGATTTTGCTGAAATGATTTAAGTAAAGAGAATGATTTAAGTAAATATAATTATAAAATAATTTTGTTGGACCACCAAATAATTATGCAAAAATTCATGATGAGTAATACCTCAAATTTTTAACATTTTAGCAATTGGCTCGTATTTCACATAATTACTTAATGGGTGAATAAAATTATTGTCACAGATCTGTATCCAGCTAAATTGTTATATACTTTAAAAAATCATCATTTCCGTATACATGTAGTTAAAAATATTACAATAAGCTATCTAATTATAAAAATATATATTATTTAAACAAACATGTTACAATGTTTTGTAAGAATTACTTACTAGAAAAATCTCAAACGAGGCGTCAGGTAACCCTGAGTTAACGAAGAAGGCGACAATCCCACGAGATGTTCTGCCTGTTGAATGTAGCCTAGCACAATCAGGGGTCGTGCAAGACCGCAATCTTTTTCGAGCCAGTCAAGGCTCGGGGGTTAATGGTACGAGTTTTACTGTCTGCGCTCGTTACAAGAACGATATAAAGGGACACATAACAGGCGAGGTGAGAGATCCGTAACATTGTTACGCATACACATGACGAGTTCCTAAATCGTAAGTCGTCTCGAACGTAAAGCTCAGTCTACAATGCAAGCAAAGGCGTAGTTGTAAGTGGTTGCAGTTGTAAGAATTAACCAATCACAGGTGAATATTCTCCTCATATTCAACTATGATTGGTCAGTTTAACTGCAATCTTATAACTACGCTTACGCAATTGTAGAATGGGCTTATAAAAGCATTCTCTTCTTATGACACTCGCGAAGAGATCTTGAAAAATCTTCTAAAACTAAGATAGATAAAAAATTTGTTTATGATATCGAGACGATTGAGATTATTGAGATTCTTCTTCTATATTGATTTCAGAGGCCCTAGGAACCGGAAGTTCCTCGTGGCACAGCGAGGATGGCGGGCCCAACTCGCGTCGTGGCGGCGAGACGCCGTCCTCTTGCGCGACGCCGACATCGGCCAGCTTCCCGTCGGAACCCGAGGTTGATGTCGACGTCAGCGTCAATCCCGACGGCAATAACCCCGCTGCTCCGTATCCATGTCAATTCTGCGACAGAACGTTCCCGCGGCTCAGCTACCTGAAAAAACATGAACAGGTAAGAATGATATTCCTCGATAATTGGATATTCCCGGGCTATTAATAGCTCGTTATTGTTGGATACAAAGAATGCAAATGTACGTCTAATTCAAATATAGTTATTTGCAATGTAAAATGATTAGAGACAAAAATGTTAAGTCTGTAAAGAAGGATCAAGCGTTTAATTTTGTTTTGAAATGATAATATATTTCTTGTAAGACAATATTCTTAGATTATTATATGAATAATAAGGAGATTACTTATAAGAAGAAATTTCTATAATTTGATTTGAAAGGCTAAAAATTATATGATTTTCAAAAATGTTTTTAAAAGAAATAAATTAATATATTATATAATATAAAATTTTCTTAGACTTTATTTACATGTAAAGTAGACAGTTAAAAATATTTTTTGTGTCCTTATCACATAAAAAAAGGTACACATAATATGCAAGACGTATTAAAAATTTGTTTCTTGTCTTTGACACGCTTTCGTCAATTCTATCTGAGACAAAAAAGCCGAAAAAATTATCAACACATAGAGGTTATATTGGAAATAACACATAGAGGTTATTATTGGAAATAAAAAACCAATCGAAAATTGTTGCCAAAAAGCTGATTAACTGAATGTTATTTTACGTTACTTTTATGAACACTTTTAACAATATACTTTCGGAATTGCCAAATTTCCGAAAACACAATTTAGAAAAACAATTTTTTGGCCTGCCAAACTAGAATCTCCTTAAAGATAAATAATATAAGTTCAAACGTTTTTTTAGAAGTGCTGAGAAAATTCACATTTTTTCCTAGAATGCTTTATAATTATAAAATTTCTTATTTTTAAATTTCCAAAAAAAGTCATAAAGTAAAAAAAAGTTGAAATATTTTTTAGGAAATTTTATAAATTAAAAAAACACATAAAAACATTTTTTTTCATTTCTACAACAATTTTTTTGCCAAGATATATTACTAATTGTTCCTGCATTCCTATAAATACATTTCTTAAAAAATGCTGTGATTTTTAAGTCTCTCGCGTCCACTTAAAACTGCCTAAGACACAAGATCGTACGGAAAAAAAAATTAAACCGAAAGGATTAATAACATTCTTGACATTCATGACATTCGAACATTAATATGCGCATCGTGCATAAACCTCTTCTCTCTTTTCGCGCCATGTGAGAAAAAATTCGAGGTGTGATTCCGCGAGGTCGACGAGTCCTGTACGCGGGCAAGTTAACGCGTACATTTCCACGCCGCGAATGTCCTACGACATGCGAGCGCGAGTGCCATGTCCTGCGATGAAGAGACGCGTGGCGAGTTCTCTCCTTTGGATTTTTCTGTTTTGCATGGCGGTGGCATTAGCTCGTTCTTCCGCGTCCGAGGCCGGCCGACGCGGGTCATCATCGGGTCAGAATCTGTAGCGTTGTGTCCATAACAGGTTGTACCGGTTATCAGGTTATTCGTCCAGGTGGCGGCCGTCCCTTCAACCTCCTCTTACTTCTTCTTTCGCAACGCGAAAATCCATTGCTGTACATACACGTGCGTGTGTGTATGTGTGTATGTATGTATGTATGTGTGCGCGCTGTATAACGTGCAGATATGACTCCGATAATCAAGACGAGTACCCGAGTCTAGGCAGGCAGATAGCTGTCTATTTATGTTACGCACAATGCTGACTATGCTCTACCGACAATCGCAGCGAATAATCTCAATCCTTGTGAACCTATCGCGAAATTAACATTGACAGATTCACAAACGGCTGAATTTTGAAGATTCCCAATATATCATGAATTCAAAGATATCAAGATTAACCCTAGAACCTTATCGATATTGGATAATACTATTGGTATGTTTTTACATACGAGGAAGTGAGTCACCCTTAATACCAAATTTTCATACATCTCACACTTTTATTGACAACATATTTATAATGTAGACTTTTATAAATACAAATAATCTATAGGAACAGGAAATAAAGACCCATTACGGTCGAAGCTGGATTTTTAATGCTTAAATGATTCAATGTGAATTTATACACAGTAAAAAACATTTTGTATTTATGTTAAAAACAGTCCACTCAAATCCTTGTTAAAATTTTGTTGAATTTTTAATTTAACATAATTTTGATACATAATATGATTGTGTTATTTGAATATTTTGTGTTAAATTAAAATTTAACGTTTCTCAGTTAAAATAACACAATTTATAGGTAAGTAAACAAACAATAACATAAAAATAATGTAGTTTTAAAACATAAATTCTAAGAATAAATGAATAAAATGTGTGTGTTGATTTAATATATTATAAATGTTAATTTTATTGAAGAAATATGTTCTATGTACAACTAGTTACATATTTTATATGTAAAAAAGTATAGATATTTTGTTATTTTCTTTTTATAACAGTAAATATTTGTTAAATCTATATTACATATGTTAAATATCACAGAGGCATCGTCTAAATTAAAAATATAAAAATAATCTAATTTCAGTTAAATTTATCATTATAAATGTGTTAATTTAACGTAAAACTGTTTTTAAATTGTGTCAAAGTATTATGCTTCTTATGTTAATTTTTTACATAATATTTGTGTTATTTTTTAATATATTTATTTTATTAACACAAAAATTTGAGTGGACCGTTTGGAACATGTGAAATGTGTTAAATTTAACACAAACTTTTTTACCGTATATATACTATATATGTACATGTGTGTGTGTGTGTGTGTGTGTAATATTTGTAGTTATTTAATTACGCGTCGAATTAACTTTTTCGAACTTAAAAACGCAACTAAACTACTGAAATAACATCACAATTAAATTTTGATGCTCAATACAAATAATCTAATTATTAATTAAAAAGAAAAGAAAAAATAAACACACTATCAAATTCAATCTTGCTGACTACTGAAGGAATAGTATTTAATGATCTTGTTCACTTGTATGTCAAACTTACGTACGATGGCATTTTAGAATTAAACATCCAGAACTAAAAGAAATAGCGAAAAAAACAGCTAATAAGATTTAGTTATTTATCTCACATTCTTGGTCTTTCAGTGAGTTGACATTTTTATTTTAATTTACATCACTTTTAAGTTTACACAGAAAAAATAGTTTGTTAATAGCTATCAAATTTTTGTAGTAGTTATTTAAAATAGATTCAACCAAATTAACATAACTAAAACATAATTTTATCCTTACGGTCCTTTCTGTTTGGTCTTACTAAATTTTTGTGAAGATAAAATTACATTAATCAAAATTAGTTTGATTACATTAACCAAAACATTTGGTTGAACCTATTTTAGATAGCTATAACCAAATTGTTTTTTCTGTATATATGCCCAACATGATACTTATTTAGTTATTTTAATTTAAATTATTAATTCGCTTTCCTTGAATCTTTGGGAATGTTTCATTTCAAGAAAAAGTCACGATTTGTTTAAGACTGGGAAATAATCAATTATTTTTTTATATAATATTTTATATTAAATTAACAAATACAAAGGACTCTTAATGCTTAAAAACAATATAAAGAAAGAAAAGATATATAAGAGTCAGTTATAAAAATCGTAAAATATATTGGATCTATCATGAAGTTAGCAGATATTCTATTAATATAAAAATGACAGTTTCCGTAGCACTCTCTTTTCATAATTCTACAGTTCTATATAAAAATAAGAAAGTTTTGTATTTTTTTATACTATAGGTGGTGAACTTAATTCCTGCCATTTTTTTGTCTCCAAAATTGATTTGTTTCGAAGGGAAGAAGAATGAATACCTTCATCAAAGTAATTTCCTCCATTTTCTATTACTTTTTTCCATCTCTCCGGCAACAGAGTAATCCCACGACGGTAGAACGCGGTGTCTTTCGAGGCGATCCACTCATCGACCCATTTTTGGACTTCTTCGTAACTGGAGAAGTGTATGTCCGTAAGTGCGTGTTGCATCGATCGGAAGAAATGGTAATCCGACGGTGTCAAGTCTGGAGAGTTGGATGCGGCCCATTCAAGTTGTAAAATCGTCTGTTTCACGCTTTCCGCAACATGCATTATGCAACAAAATAACTTTGTCGATTGTTGGCTACGGATGATCTTTTTTGCATCAACTCGTCACTCAATCGGCATAATTGCTGTTTGTAGCAATCAGCTGTAACGGTTTCATTTGGACGCAAGAGCTTATAATACAGCACACCTTCCTGGTCTCACCAAATGCAGAGTAGGTCTTATGCCCGTGAATATTCCTCTTTGGCGTTGAAGCGGATTGTTGGCTGGGGTCCACCCATGATTTTTTTCCACTTGGAATTATCAAAATAAATCCATTTTTCATCGCCAGTCACGATGCGCCACAAAAAACTCTTTTTTCTTTGCCTGGCAAGCAAAAAAGTCGCGATAGACAAACGATTCAAAATGGCATTTTCTGACAACTCTGATAGCCACCTCTCTTCCTTATGAATCTTTCCCATGCAAGCGTTTTGAGACAATCTTTGGAGTAACATTTAACGCTTTCAACAACTCTAAAAGCGTTTGAGTTGGATTCTCATCAAGCAATTCTTGCAGCTCGACATCTTCAAATTTTTTCGACTGTCCTGAATGTTCTTTATCAAAATCACCATTTAGGAAGCGGAAGAAACCAAACTCTACATGTTCTTTCCGATGGAATTTCATCACCATACACTTCAATAATAAGCGATGCGCTGTGATTTTCTTGAGGTCAAAGTAGTGAAGAAGCACGTGTCGGAAAACAGTTTATCGCGGTTCATTTTCAATCAATTGGAAAATCGCTTTGGCGTTGAAAAATCTAACATGTGAGGATTGAATCACTTTCAGTGATATCTAAACTACAGAAGACATATGATTTCACATCGAAACTCGCCAGCACTCTCTAGCAGTGAGCGGCAGAAAATTAAGTTCACCACCAATAAAAGAACAAATACGAAAATATGGTATGCTACAGTTGGAAAAATGTGTTGAATTTAATATAAATAAAACCCAAACGGTCCACAAATTTTTGAATTAATTTTACATAACATGAATATGTTAGAAGGTAACATAAATATTATGAAAGAGAATAAATACAAAGAAAGATAACATCGACACAGTTTATAAACAAACCATGAAAGCATATTTTTTGTCAGAAAATTATTATAACATTTGTGATATATTAAATTAACACGAATTTTATTCATTTGTCTTAGAATTTACATTTTAAAATACATTATTTTTATGTTATTTGTTCACTTACTCATAAATTGTGTCATTTTTACACCAAAAAACATTGAATATCAATTTCACAAAAAAATCTTTAAATAACATAATCACATTATATTAAATTAACACTTGAATATGTTAAAAAATTCAACACAAACTGTTAACAAGAACATGAGTAGACTGTTTTCAACACAATTACACAAATTTTTTTATTGTGTAATTTCGCGAATCTGACATAATACTTTTTCTTCTAAAATACAAGAAAATGATAAATTTATTACCTTTATTACCTTTTTTACAACATTTTTCATTAGTTCTACTAGAGATCTACTAATAAATGCACTTTCAAGACAAAATTCCAACAATTACCAATTTTTATACATTTCAAATACAGAAACCAGCACGACACTTGGAGAAAAAGTCGCGCTTATTACTGCTTTAAAGCAGTGAATTTGTATTTTTAAAATAGTAAATTTGTGTTTCTCAAAATAGATAATTTGTTTTTAAAGCAGTGAATTTATGTTTGTAAAGTAGTGAATAATATCTATTACAATAAGAAATACAACGCATTCGCGGCATAGGGCATAAAAATGTGACTTCAGTGCGTGATTGCATCGCAGTATTTTAGGTCAGTCGTCAGAGATGAAAATGACAGCGAAAAAGGAAGAAATTCTTTACAAGTATTTTATGATTTTAATCGACAGTGAGATATAAAAAAATTAAATTTAAAAGTACTACAACATTAAAGAGGGCACTTGGAGGTAATTAAGCAATAAAGTTTTTTTTTATTTTTCGATTAAAACTCAAAAACGAAAAGAGATATCGAAAAATGATAAGCAAGCTTTTTTGTTGCTGCTGTAAATTTCTTAAAATGAGTTTCTAACGAGTTTTGTACTATGAATAGAACGGTTTGAAGATAAGTGAAATTTCTTGAAAAACCGGTAAAAATAGATATTTTTTTCAATTATTGCCTTCTACATCGTTTTGAGTGCATCGGAGAGTAAAAAGTGACATAAGATAATTTAAAGACATCTTATCGAAAAAAATGAGCTTAAATTGAATTCAATACGATTAATACTTCCAGAGTTATTAAGCTCCAAAGTAGGCACTTTTTTAGTAAAATTCGTCCATTTCGTATATTATCGTTTAAAATGTTTTTTTTTTCATATGTATGATGAATTATTATAATAATTAACAAATCTAACATTAATAAAATAAAAATTAGTTGTTTTATCAATGATGCAATGTAGAAAATTGGTGTTATAAGTAACTGGAGTAAGGAAAATAACTATAGCATAATAACAATTAGAAGCGCGCGCATTGTCGGATTTGTTTATGCAAAAGCTTGTTGAAGATTACACGTAAGTAACTTTTACAATTTTTTTGGTAATTTTGGTCTCAATATTTTTATACATTGACATTTGAATTATAAATAATATATCTGTGTACACATTAATTAAGATTATTATTATTATTAATTTCTTTTTACATGTGACCTTTACATTTAACCTCAAAATTTTTAATCTTATTTTCCATTTTTCATATTAGTTTGAACGTTTAATTTTCTATTGAGGCTAGAAGAATCATTTTTTTCTTCCCTGTAGTTAGTTATAACGTGTTATATCTCTATGTCATATCTCATGTAATATAGCAACACCTGCAAAACGTTTATGCTTGCGTTCGATTTGGATAAACATATTCAATTTAGCTTAATTTTTTCTTCTATCTTCATCACTCACTATTTATAGAAGAAAGTTAAAATAAAGGATGTGAGCGCTTAAACCAAACGCATAAACTTGCATTAACACTTTCTAAATGCTTTACAGGCTATGTTACATGAATATATGAAAAATCTAAGAAAGAAAAAATTTATTCGTTTATTCGTAATTGAATTAATTTCAAACTGATAAAAAACTTGTTTCACAAAAAATGTTACAGCCCTCTCTCTTAATGTTCAGATTGTTCGCTTTTATGTTGCGTACACAATATCAGCACTTACATATATATCATCAATATGGCATCAATTACTATTATACATATAACATCGACAATGTCGAAAAACTTTTAGTAAAATAAATAAATAACAAGATTAGAATAAATAAATTGTGTAAGCTTTCTTTCTACTATTGCATGATATAATATTCTAAATATAAATTGTGTTACTTTAATTATTGTTTCATTTTAAAAAATCTTCAAAATCTTTATTTCAGACAAACTAATTTTTATTACTTTGACTAAAAATATCTCGTGATCTAAACGCTATAGCTATTTTTTTTTCATTCATGCTAATCGATTTGTTTTAAAAAGTAACGTCAGAAATATCTTCTTTTCGTTGAAAGATTGGATTTTTCCTGTAAAGAGACAGATATAGAAAATGAATTGATAAAAGAATTGATTAGAGAAACGCTGATTACATATGTAACGTAAAGCGATCATTCTTAGTATTACCTTGCCTCATTGATGTAAAACAATTTATTTTTATTTTATTAATGTTAGATTTGTTAATTATTAATTCATTATATATACGAAAAAAAAAACACTTCAAACGATAATATGCGAAATGGACGAATTTTGTCAAAAAAGTGCCTACTTTGGAGCTCGATATCTCTGGAAGTATTAATCGCAGTTCAATTTAAGCTCATTTTTTTCGATAAAATGTCTACTTTAAATTATCTTATGTCACTTTTTACTCTTCGATACACTCAAAATGACGTTGAAGGCAATAACTGAAAAAGTACTTATTTTTGCCATTTTTTTAAGAAATTTCACTCATCTTCAAATCGCTGTATCTTCGGTTCTATTCATACAAAGCTCATTAGAAACTCATTTTGTAAGAAATTTTAGTAGCAACAAAAAAGCTCTCTTATCATTTTTCGATATCTCTTTTCGTTTTTGAGTTTTAATCGAAAAACCAAAAAAAAAACTTTATTGCTTAATTACTTCCAAGTAAATAATTGGCTCCCTAATTGTTGTAGCACTTTTAAATTTAATCTTTTTATACCTCACTGTCGATTAAAATACCTGTAAATAATTTCTTCCTTTTTAAAACCTCTGGCGACTGACCTATTTTATGGTTGTGACAGATTTCTTAACCTGAATAGTTGTCAACTTAAAATATTTCGATTCATAAAACAAAGCGACACTTTTTTCTTCTCAAATCTTTATTTTTACACAAAAACGCATCAATTCAGTGTATTTTTATCAAAATTTGAGATGAGCGGGCTCTTCTTAATATTTACCGTTAATTGTAATGGTGTTACAATATACTCTGGCGATGCGGTAATTTGAACTTCAAACTGATGTTGTAAAAATTTATATAAATATATTTGAAACCATAGACATAATAAGAATAGACTGAGCGTGAGATTTGAAATGTGAAGACTAGGTAGAAAAGGACAATGGATGCCGTATAGCTTTCTCTTTCTGATTAGGAAAGAGAAGGGGGAGGAGGGAGTAAAATGTAAATATCTTGCTCTCTGTTCTTTTTTACCTGATCTTCACGCCAAAGTAGAGGACACGCTCGGTCTATTCTTCTTATGTCTATGTTTAAAACCACTTAAAAATATAAAAAAAAACATAATTTGAGAAAACGTATTTTAGAATTAATAAAACGAAAACATGATAAAAAGCATTTTATTTGAAAGTTTAAAGCAAAAAAACTATAACATCGTAAATTTACACTTACGTGACTTATTTGAGCACTCTATATATAACTTCTTTTACACGCGCGATTGTCATGAGGTAAACGCAAGCCTCGATATCGACTGTTTTTGTTCTTCATATGATCAACTTATCATTAAAAAAAATATACGTATTATTACAATTAATCTCCATTACAACTGTCCCCAGTCTCCCTTACACTTAACATAATTATATTGCGTTACTTTTATAAATTATCTTTTCAGATTTAAATGCAACTGTTATCTCATAAATATCTTACTCTTAATTATTGTTAATAAATAATATTAGAATAACAGAAATAATTTGTAAAAAAAAATTAACATTGAGGCCCATGGTTACATCAATAAAATTAACGAAAAAAAAATTGAAAATAGGAGTGTAAAGTACCATAATTATTAAAAAAAAAATGATAAGTTAAACAATTTTATTTATTATTTTATTTTATTTTAAGAAAATTTCTGCGGAGACCAATAAAAACTGAGGAGACTAACAAAAACGAGATTATCACAAAAAATGAATTTTAAAGTTTCCTGACTTTTCCAAGTTTTCCAGATAAAAATAAGAAATTTCCATGACCAATATAAAACATGTAAAAATTTTAACATTTAGAATCAAGGATTGTAAGAAATTCTTTATACTACTAATAGCACAATAAAATTTTGGGGGCAAATTCAAGTCAACAAAAAATAATTAGTATTGGAAAAAAATGCAGTTGAAATGATGATGAAATAGAGCGATCAAATAAAATCCTGAATAAAATATAAATTTTTATATAATAATTTTTTTAAAATTGTTTAAGGCGCACGAGTTTTGAACGTATTTGATTATAAACGTCAGATATAATATTTAAAAAATTATAAGAATTATTTTAAATAGGAGCAGTTTAAGGGAATTTTGAGCAAAGTTCAAAATTTCAGCTTCTTTTACATTTTCCTCTGACTTTTCTCGATTTTCCATGATCAATTTTAATTTCCCTAACTTTTCCCGGTTTTCCAGGTTTGTGACAATCCTGAAAAAGCTGTTCAGAAATTGGCCATCATTTACTAATAATCATTTACTAATAAGCCGTTTAACCTAACCAGTTTCTAATTAGTTTCTGACCAGTTTTATCTAATCAAGGATTTTTGGTCAGTCACTGAATAGTTACTGTCTAAATAAATTTAAAATAATAAGAACTAATTTCTAGTTAATAGCCAATTTCCCTAAACATTTCTCTACTCGAAATTTCGAACTTATTTAGTTTCGAATTTCTCAGATTCGGAAACAAATTGAATCGAATTCACTATGATTCAGTTCGATTCAATTCGATTCGAATTTGAATTAATTTGCACACTTCTAAATAATAGTATACATACATGCAGATCTACACAAGCGCAGAACGCGGATCACAGGTTGCAAAATTAGAAACTTAACCTAATGTATTTTAATGTTTTTTATTATAATATAGTAATTTTTTTTAATTATAATATAGTTGTAGGACGCAGAAAGTTCGAATTTCAACTCTTGTCTTACGTATTGTCTGCTACCTATTAACAAACTGAAAACGTTTCACTTGCGACTTGCGACCTGCGTTCTGCGTCTTATGTAGATCGTTTTAGATGAGGCCAAATGATGCTTTACATGAGGCCAAATGATGGAGCCAAATGATGCTTTATAGAGAAATTGCTCGCAAATAGTTGAACGACTAATTATTTTTATATTTCTATATTGATGATAACTCAAAACAGAACTGAAACGTCCATAATCATAAAACCACACTTACGAGATGTTATTATAAATATTTTGTTATAAATTATTTAAGCACCTCTACGCGGTGCAACTTATAATTTAATTCCTTATCTCTAGTTTCTAAGACTTATTTATTATTAGTCACGCCTCATCGACAATTCATCAACGATACATTTTGACATCCTAATTATAATTATATAGTTCTTATCAAGTTTTTGATATATCTGGTTATTATCCGATTATCGAACAGAGCCGAGCACGCAAACCTTCTCGTCGCCATCGGTGAGTCGTCCAGTGGTCGGTGGTCTTTTACGATCAGCTAAAAGACCGAGGCAGTGATCGCTTCGCCACCGCTGCACTGCATCGTCCAGATTGTCTCTTCAAAGAAGCCGACGGCTCGAAAGTAGACCGGCACGGTCTTGTCGTACGTGCCAAGCTTACTTACCTTGTCACGACTATTTCGTAGCCAGAGAAGCGCTTTAACTCTGTGAGCGGGAGCTCACAGCACAAAGAAGGTGACCGTATGGGATCATATCGGTCATCGTGATCTGGATGGGTGACGCGTCCCCACAGCCGACGAAGAGTCGACTCTACTTCTTCTTCTTCTTGCTCTGTGAAATTTGTCTTATCCTGTTCTATCGACTCTTTTTTCTTCTCTCATATGTTTAATAAAGTTTCATGCGGAGTTTCGTTGAGATGTTAAGGGAATGCTAAAATGATGGTCGAACTAGATCGATGTTGTACAGATTTTTTGTAATTTTAAATTAAAAATATGAATAATAGTGATATCTTACATTATCATTGTTACTCAAAAGTATATCTTTTCTTATTTAACATATACGCTACCTTTTGCAATCAATCCAACACCTATATATAGCAGTAATTGCTAAACACAATTACTGCTCTGTTTATGAGTCTTTGCTAAGTATATGTAATTTGCAATTGAATATAAATATTTTTTTAAGCTTTCAACTTTAATTCCATAAACTAAATATTACTCGTTCATATAATTTGAAGAGTAGCACAATATCATTTTGTTCGTACGAGATATAGAACTTTTATATTAAAAAAAACATCTACGTCAAATGACAGGTCTAGGTGAAAAATATAAATTTTTAACTTTTCGATTTTATAAAGTCACCTCTGCTCCATTTTCTAATTTTGCGTTTACTTCCATCTTTTGTAAAAGGATTTTGGATTCCATTAAATCAAATCGGAGACTTTTATGCAGCTATCAATAATTTTGTTTCTCTAGTATCTCTCTTAAACATAAACCTTTTAAACAATAAATCAGCCAGTTCCTAAATAGATAGATCAAATATTTATGGGTAATTCTTTCCAAATTTGATTGAAATTTCCTATTTTGTATAATTTATAAATTTAATCTGTGGATAGTTTTATAGACGTGAATTAAAAGTAATAATATCGGAGTGTATTACTAATTATTATTATACGGAAAGAACGATTTTGCAGTATCCAAAAATTTATATACATACGGATTTGAAAATAATTTTATTGGAATACCAAAATAATTATAAAACTATGAAAAGAAACAAGCATGGGCTAATAAAAATCATGAATTTTAGTACGCAGTATATTTAAACGTATATTATCTACGTATAAATTAATGAGATGCAGAACATTTCGATTCACATTTGAATCATTTTCAGTAATTTCATCGAAAATACCAATCTTAATTTCAATCTTGAAAAAACCAAAATAATTAAATTATTGTAGAATACTTAAATGTTGCTGACAATGCTGTAAAAAGTTTCAGTATTTTTGTAATCGGTTTAAACGTCTTACATAGTTATTTTGATAATCAAAAATAAAACTATTTTTAGATCAAATTATATTTTTCTGAGAAAGAGATATCCGACTCGCGAAGAAATTGCCTTCTCGGACATTCGATTGGATATCGAATATCCGATGTTACTTTCTGTCCGGATATCTGGTATTCGTAATTTTACGATTCGGTGCATCTCTAATATTAATCAATTTATCGTTTAGTTATGTTTGCAACAATGAGTGAAACTAAATAACTACATCTAATATACACAACATATTTTACAACAATTACGCTACAGTCGCTATATATTGTATATAATTTTATTATATTTATTATTTCTTTATTTTTCATTTTTTCTCTTTTTTGGTGCTTTTGAAATTTTTTAAACTAAATCAAAACTATTATTAACTTTCTCTTATGTGTATCATTATTGAGAAGAATTTGATAATTCATTCGAATAATCATAAAATAGTTATATAGACATAAATAATAGTTAATTATAATTTCAATTATATTAAAAAATTTACAAAAATACAATCAAATAATAAGGATTTAAAAAATAAAAAGTACTTCTATAATGGTCCAATTAGACGAGATAGTCCTCATTTTATTCTTTTTTAGTATTCAATGAAAAACAAGGATGCATCAAGCGTTTCATGTATAATTCGGAACACACTCTATATCTTATTCCTGTTTTACGCCTGATGAATAATAAAAATAGAATGACATGATAGCGCTAATACTGTTGATATCGTTCCCCGAATGCAGCCTTAGCTGAGCTTCTTGCAGAATTTATCTTTTTTTTATCTCCCCAATGTAAAAAGAAAAAGAGGAAAGACGAATAGTATACATTCAGCTGAAAAGAATAGATGCATCAATGACACAAATTTTCAATATAAAATTTCTATCGGATATATTCCCGGATACTAATAATATCCAACTATCCTGTCAGATAAAATAAAAAAATGCCGGAGAGTACCGGATACTTTTCGAATATCCGATGCATCTCTACTCTCTAATCACAATCTTGACGTGATATAAAGATTTGAATCTATTGGCAACTAATGTAGAATCAAATTAAAAGGTATAAATTTATAAATATTTTATTAATAAACACATTAAAATACTAGAAAATAAACAATATTAAGAATCTTTATTTTAGACCGCATATGTGAGAACAGAATCTTTAATGTTTAAATAATTCAATGTGAATTATATATATGTACATGCATATACATATATTGTACTATTCGAATGCGCGCCGAATTGGTTTTACGGATTTATAAACGCAATTAAACTACTGTAATAACATGATGAATTAAATTAAATTGACAAAGAATTTTTAATAATTTAATGCTCAATCAGACATATATTAGAAAGCTGTTAATGTGCTGAACAACTGTAAATAAATTTATTACGAAAAATATTATCTCGGTCGAGAGTCGAATCCGGATCTCTTGTATTCCGAGCGTCCTAAGCTTTTAGACTACAAAATAACTTTTTTGACAACAATCTGCATTTATTACGCAAATGTAGATGAAATATGTCATTATTACTATAGTTATTTAATTCTATATATTGTCACGAACATAACTAAACGGCAAACTTTTAATATGGTTTCAAAAAAACGATTAAAAACATTTCTTTCCAGTCAGCAGTTGATATCAATGTCCACTAAAAGCTTTTACAATTATAAATGGAACTTTATTCATAATCAAATATATTATGTTTTTGTTCACTATGACTATCAGAAAATGAAGAAAAATTATTTAATAGAAATCAGGAATGAATGCAAAAACGACCTTGTTAATCTTCCTTTTTTGTCTAGATGTAGATCTAAACATAACTTTAATTTTTATTGGACCAAATACTCCTAATAATATGAATACTGAAATTAGCTGCTAGAATGTCACAATTTTTTGCAACATTATCATCATGCTTAATTAAGCGTTCTAGATAATTATTTTGATGATGGTATAAAGACAAAATTATTTTCAGATCTATACCTAGACAAAAAAAGGAAGGTTAATTATTTCCTCTATCTATTCTAAAAGAGAATAAGTTTCGACTAACACGAAAATGTTTCGAAAAGTAGAAGTTATTAAATAAAATCGAATAGTATATTGCTTATCGTATTGTAGACGCATGAAAGAAATCGTGTGTGTTAAAGATAAATCTAAAAGTTGTTAAATAAAATCAATTGATTTTATTTTACCTTAAGATATCCCGAGAATTAAGTAACAAAAATTGTACTATTAGTACTTAAACTGCACATATAACTAATTGATAAGCATATTCATTATTCAAAGCTATAGAATTCGAAACCAAACGATTATTTTTTTTTTATCGAACTCTTCAATCACTGAAAAATCACTTAAAATCTCTTCCACGTAACAATACGGTTCTTATAGCTCAATTCTTAGGAGTTAGGGGAATTATCAGAAACTGTGTATTCCACAATACGTGATTTCTAATAGGTTGAAATTTTTGTTCTCTGTCCTCTGTTCCCTGTTCCTTTTATTGTGCAGAGCCTTACCTCGATGTCTTATTTAACAACGTGTGGCGACTCACCACCAAGGTCCAACGGGACTCACGCAAATCCGAGCGAATCCCGTTGGACCTCTGGTGGTGAGTCGCTACAAGCGATTTATTAACAAATATAACAGGATTGGGAAGTAGCGTTACATGTAATAATGATTTACTTGTAATCGTTATGTTTCCATTTTTTTTTAGTAGATAACGATTTGATAATGTTATTTTTTTTATTGATAACGAAAAAGTAACAATATTAAATTTTCTTTAATAACGAATTACGAAATTGATCCCGTTACTCTCTCTTGTATCGTTATTTTTTTATAGATCACGCCCATGAAAAATAAAGTTATAAATAAATAAAATATTTTTTTGTCTACTTTTGTTTTATTCATTATCCTCGCTTTAGTATAAAAACTAAAAACTAAAATATTATATAATAAAATACGATATAAATATAACACGTACATATGTAAAATATGAATAAAAAATGAAAGTATTAAAGATAGATATTTCTCCAAATATCTTATGTTTAATTTACATTCTTAGTATTCTGTCTTAGAAGCCTGTTTAAAATTTAAAAATAGGTAATTATGCAAAAGACAGGCTTCATTCATTGATTTTGATGAAATTAGGATAAACAGATTTCCTAACTTCAGTTATCAACTTTGACGCTTAATATTTCGGCTCACAGAGCAGAGCGACACTTATTTTTTTGCCAGATTCATTCATTTCATGCAAAAACGCATCAAATGATCCCAATTTCATCAAAATGAGTAGATCCGTCTCCTGCATAATTACAAAAGAAATAACAAAAAGTAACAATTTTTTTTATCATTATTTTCAAGTATCGATAATGTTATTTTTAGAATCGTTAGCGTTACTTTTAGAATCGATAACAGATAATGGTAACGAGTTACTTTTTACCGCAAATAATAGTAACGCGTTACTTTTAAAAACAAACTTTTCAACCCTGCAAATATGATTAAATTTATTGTCTTTGATATGTTTTTTCTCATACGTTTCCAATATTTTCTTCAAACTATATATCATTCTTTATGTTTAAGTAATTCTTACTTAAACATAAAGACTACTTCTAGTTTAAACATAAAGACTACTTCTAAATTATGCTTAAGTAATTCTTTAGTAGGACTTGCTATTATATATTTAAACTAAAATACGTTCATTTAGCACATCTATAAAAACGTCTTTTCGAATATTTTCGTTTTTTTTTTTTTTTTTTATAAACATTTATCTCTTTATTAAGGAATTTTTCTAATGTGACGGGTTGAAAAAATAAAAAATTCTTTTTGGTAAAAATGACGTTTGAATATAGTAAAAAACAAAAAAATATGTATTGTATATAAAATAACATTAAAACAATGTATTCAGACAAACGGTTCTAATAAATTAATATGCTAATTATACGAACAAATCTTTACGTCGATTTGTGTACAACGGCTTTAAAGTGTATTGAGTGTGTACTAGTTTTGCCAATGAGAGTAATGCTAATACCGGCGGTATGTAAGTTTCTGAATTAAACTGTGAGCTTACATTCTTCGAAAAACATGTTATACCAACACTTAAATTTATCGAAGTTTAATGACATCGTCCATTTAAACGTAATATTGTTACTTAGCGAAGTAAACCATAATTGTCAATAACATTTAGCCGAAAACGTAATCTTGTCGCTAAATTTTTAATTTAGCACTCAATACTCATTTTAATAACTTTTTAACTAATCTGCCGCAGTCAAACTTTCTCGAAACTTTAATTGTTAAACTAAAGATATTCAAACGAAAAATTGACTTGCTTCGGAATATGCAAACGAAAATCTATCAATTAAGATCATTTCGATCCAATTTGCTCGAAGTTGAGGGGCTAGTGTAAAGTTAACCTTTTCCCCCAAAATTGTTTTTTAAATAACTTTTTTACCAGAAAGTGTGCAAACGAAAATTCGAAATGTGCATACATGTGCATATATGTGCATACATGTGCGGAGGAGCTATAGAAACATCAAATGAGCTATAGAAGTTGGGGGGCCAACTTCACACGGATTAGTTATAATTATATAGCTGAGTTTACGTGGGCTCATGAAAAATATATATATATTAATTATATATATATATATATTAGGTGTTGGAATTAATTCATAAATATATTATACATATTAAATTCTGCCGACAACGTTCGTGGGTAGGTAGAGCGGACTAGACTGAGTCGAAAAGTCCTGTACCATTTTGCAATTTTTGCAATAGTAATTAAGATATTAATTAAGGGAGACCGGATCTTGTTGGCACAGTTTTCATAATTTTGGGATTAGAGTTTTTAAACAATTAATTATTATGCTTAAAGTATATCAATATAGTAAAGAGAATCTTTTTCTTACCATACATTTTCAATAATGGTTCTATAATTGTATAATTTCTTTACAATAAATAAAGATAAAAATTCAGATTAGGTGTCATCCCCCAATGACCTTGACCTTGACATATGTTGTCAAGGTCATAACCCTAAGTGACCTCCAAAAAAATTATCCATTTTACATACATATTTTTTTAATGCAATTGAGTGCTTTCTTTACACCAACTAATTCATCTCATTATTCTGTCCATAAAAGTATTAAAGTACGATTATCAAAAAGTTAATAGTTTACGAGTTATTTAACATTTTATGTCAATATGTGCCAGAATAAAGCATAAAACATCTCATAAACTATTGGTTTTCCGATACTATTACTTTAATACTTTTATATGCAGAATAGTTAGAAGAATTATATTATGTAAAAAAATTCACATACTTCCATTTTAAAAAACAAAGATAATCTTTAAATCTCTTAAGCACCTCTACTTGAAAAAAAATATTCATCATCACACGATGCCCCTCTCTTCTTATCTTCAAAACTGTGAGTGTTACTCGAGATGCTGATCTTAGGTGAGACACCTTATCTATATATATATGGTAATTAAAAGAGTAAATATTTTTTTACGTAACGCGCGTCTTTTTAAATATTAAATTATAAAGAAATGCGAAACAAATAAAATCGGTTTTCAATTTTATAAAAAAAACGATAAAATATTCAACAAGACAGTTTTCATGGAATGTAAAAGATGAATGTGCTAAATATATGTAAATTTATTCTCATTTAAATATGTAATACCTGACTTAAAACATGTATATTCAGAAAACGTTTCTAATAAACGGATATATGCTAATTATAAGTGTAAACGTTTCATGTTTACACGTATCTTCGAAAAAAGGAATAAAATCAGAGCCTTACTCTTTATATAATATATAATTTTTATAATAATAGTATAAATAATATAATTTTTATATAATTTTTATACATCTCTAACTTCTTTTGTATAGTTGAAAAACAGCCAAAATTTGTCCTCCTTTTTAAATAGGTACTTTAGTAAAATTATTGTTTCTATGTAACGAGGAAAATATTTTAAAGGTTGTAATTTCTAATTGAGCGATATACACAATTTTTATTGAATTCTATGATTTTTCGATTAAAGCTTCAAAATACAATGATCTTTTGGAAAATTTACAATTTTATAATTGTCGATACAACCTCTATTTTTACAACTACGGTTAATATTATATGTATTTTAATTTATGTACTTTTTAATTTCTATAATAAACAAAATCGAAAAAATGCCGTAATATATAATTGTATTGATTGTAGAGTCACGGTGATCAGATGCCATATCGATGCAGTTGGTGCAACAGACTATTCAAACACAAGCGCAGCCGTGATCGTCACGTGAAGTTACACACCGGAGACAGGCGATACCGCTGCTCGAAATGTGAAGCCGCCTTCTCCAGAAGGTAAGCGCAAATATAATCTCTTAAATATAAAGTACTTTACTATCAATCACCAAAATGATCAAGCGATGACTCATAGAAATCGTAGACTGCGTAACTCAAATTTTAAACCTTCTCTCTAAAACGTTTTAGAGTGAAAGCTCACTCTGAAAAGTGCAGGAATCTCACTTTTGAAAATTGAGCCACTTTTTTTTAAGATTGATTCAATTTTCACTCTTTAGAACGAGATTCCACTTCAAAGAATTTACAGATTCCGATTCCCGAT
>NW_011626955.1:408857-446202 GCF_000204515.1 Acromyrmex echinatior
ATCGGAAGAATTAAAGAACTTTAATCCTTCCAAATCTTTCTGGCGTCAATCGACAAATGATCTGATTTACGGATTACATCATAAAACACACGCATACACACAAACACAATCAGTAAGGATCATCAAGGTGTAAAAGAAATAATCGCGCTGGCGCAGCTATAAACGCAACAGATGGCTGAACGAGACGTTGCCTCGACGGGGTGCTGCCGGTTGTCGGTGCGCAACGCGCGGGGCCCAATGGGGTTCGTCCCATCGGCTGATTTCAGGGGACCCCGATCCAACGAATGACAAATGAGTAATGATCACACGACGATCGCGGTCCCGGTTGGCATTAGTCAAGCTTACTCTCTTACGTGGCCGTTTTCTTTCTTCCTTCCCTCTTCGTATCCTTCTCGTCGCCTAGATGTTTATTCTCCTCTTTCTCACGCATAACGTATATTCTTTCCTGCACGCACGCATGTACGTACGCACGCACGCACGCACGCTCGGCATTGAATCGTCCTGTGCGTATTGAAATGCTAAGCTGGCCTCGCGCGCGAAGCACCTTTTTCTAACTTGACACACGTGTGTATGCACGCGTGTGCGCTCGTATATAAGCGGGCCCCTGCGGGGCCCCGGGTGAGTGGACAGGTAGGACGTATAGGTGTTACAGGACAACAGGTAGAACATTAGTCAAGTGCCTTGTTGCCGCTCGTCCGCCTTCGCCGGCCGTTAAAGTCGCGCTCGCGACCGATAAATCCCTGCGCGAATCCATTCATCATCAACTTTCCTTCATGCGAAGAAACCGAAATTTGAAATTCCTCGATTGATCAGCAATATTTATACTATAAATTAATTAAAATCGCCAACTTTCGATAGATTTGATTTTTATTTTTATATTTTACTTATAACTGTGCGTTATTAATCCGAGAACAGTCATCTGAGATAGTTTTATGTTTCAACAGCGAGAATAGGTAATATACTATATATTGTCAAATATATTGTTTAACATATTGTCTTTCTTTTTTTAATAATTATTCTTTACAAATCTTTAAATCAATTCTATTAAAAAGCCGTAATAAAAAAGCATTATATTAATAAAAATTGTTATTTTTTAGAAATATTATCACAATAATAAATCAATAAACAATCAATAATATATGTGTTTTTTATTGATATATAAAAACTTCAAGTGATCGTTTACATATAAATAAATCAAATGACTATTCTCGGTTTAATTAAAATCAACGATAAAGAAATGATCGCTTTCTACGAAAAGAGTGATTTTGTTGAAGTATCTAAAAATTTAGATACAGATCCAACCTGCTTAAACATCTGACATAATAATTTTGACTGCAATAAAATTATTTACTTTCAGATTTGTATCTTTATAGCTAAATTTTTAGATACTTCAACAAAACATTACTTTTCCAAGTACAAACTTTTGTATCTATTTATAGACTTCTTTCTTTTCTGAAGCTTTCCGACTGGAAACATTTTGGTAAAGTCCTAACAAGTCTTTGCTCCTCACTTGTCAGCCGCTATTATAATCGCACAGCCAGATCTTTACGCCACGTCTCTATTCGTCCTCCCACCTTAACTGTCGGTTTGGGTGACCCAACAAAAGGGTGAAAATCTCCGTGGTTCTCACGCCAAGTATTCAGCGCGAGAAAGATCTGATCTTGGCTCTTAATCGAGACTTTCTCTTATGACAGATTGCAAACACGCAACAATGTATCATTTCGATCGTATCATTATACCCTCTCGAGGATAATTTCCAATAAGGTTAAAACATTAGAAATCTATTCATACAACTTGAAAAACAAAATCTAATCCAACAACACCTTGGGAACAAATTATCTTATTTGTTACTCATTTTTAATTTTTAAAATTTTCTTTTTCCACAAACCTCTCAAGAGAAAGTACATTGTTCCCTTTCTTCGAAAGTGACACAATTAAAAAAATTAAGTTCTTCAGAAAAAGGGAAAACTATTTTTCAACTTGGCAGAAAATTGATTAGTTAAATATTAACAAAAAGAATATATTCCTAACATAACAATCAAACATCATTTTTGTTATTTGTCATTTTATTTTCGTTTCACAACTCTTAAAAACCATCCTTTTTAAGATGTGACGATTTTTATGATTTTTTTTTTGTGAAATTAAGTTAGTTCCATGGTGTAATAAAAAAGAGGTATGCTCATGAGATAACTAATTTGGATCCGTTCTGCACATATATCGGAACTAGAAGAGCCTACAATCAGAGTGACGCCATATGGATATCACTTGTGATTGGTCCGCCATGTTTTAGCCATTCCCTTCAGTTTTTTAACGCATTATTTTCTAAATTTTGAATTTATGCTAAAAAATGCTCAAAAATTGTGAAAAATTAAAAAATTATAATAAATAAATATTGTATATAAAATAATAATATTATATATATAATATTGTATATAAAACTTTTACATATATTATTTATTATAAAATTTCATTTATTTTGTACTATTGCAATACATTTGGTAATATTGCACATTACTTTATACAAAACGTTATTTATTGCACATTATTTGCACTAGTATTTATTATCCATTTTCTGTTCTCACATTTTAAGAGCAAAATGCATCTGTAATAATATAAAAGAAATCAAAAATTCAGAAAAATATTATATATGTATATACCATTTCATAAAATATTATATTGTATATTAAATATTGTAATTATCATATTATTTGATTTAGACTCACAATGCAATATTATATAATTGAAAAGAAATTGATTACGACAAAAAGAGAAAGAATTAAATTCGTAACCAATGTGACTATACATATACTTAGTGCCAAGACACTACCGTGTCTTCAAATATTATAATCAATGTGTATATTTTATGTTACATTTTTATTTTAATATTTTAAATACATTATTTATAAAGAATAAATTACTTTACCTCACATACAGATGAATTTTTTGACGGTATTCAATTTTTATATTTGCCATTTATATTCTTTAACCAATTCATTCGGCATTCTGTGTCTTCCGGAATTATTTTCATAACATATCCTTTTTTTTAATGAATTGTTACAAAACGGTATTGTATATCCAATCATATTTCTAAAATAATTTCGATAACTTTATTTTTATCAAAGTACCTTTACGTATCTACGTGTCGTTCAATGCTGTTGCACCTAACCCTAAAACTGACAGTCTGTTGGATAGACTGAGACCGTATATCTCTTTCTCTCTCATAGAATTTCGCTAAAACATGACGTCATCTTTCGTATGGCGCCACTCTGATTATAGGCTCTCTAGTCGGAACAAATCGTCTTCCATATTAGAAAATGATAATAAAGAAAACAAAGAGACTGACGTATCACTTGTAATATGTTTTTGTGGTTGCATGCAGCGTTAAAGAGTATAAAAATCTCAGTGAAAATGTGAAAATAAAAAAAATAAAATTTTGTTTGTTTCCAAAAGACAGTAACATTGCGGCAAAATGGATGAAAGCAAGAAGATTAACTTCAAGAGTGATAAATATAAATTAAATGTTATTAATATTTACAAATTTATATTATATTCTTTTCTAATAAATTTTAAAGTATTTTATTAATTTTCTTTACCCTTTTATATGTATAAATAATTTAATAATATTATTATTATTAACTAAAGGGGATTTATAATAATTATTAGGTGTTGGAATTAATTCGTAGCGTTTTTTAATGAAAGAATGTTATTTATTTCACATGAGCATTAAAAAATACATTAATGAAAGTACTTCCCATCACTTGTAAAACGCTACGAATTAATTCCAACACCTAATATTATTAAATTATTATAACTATTAATAAAAGATTTAATAGTTCTCAAAATAAAAAAAATATAAAAAAAAATTATTAATTGTCATTTCCTTATTTAAAGATATACAATCGAACACTTGCGTGATAATTGATGAGGTATACGCTATTTTTATTCTACATTAATAATATCAATCAGATATATTAAAATCTTTTAATAATAAGAAAAGCTAATTATAATTATAATTTATTAAAATTAAAAAATAACATTGATTGCTAATTTTTAATTATGAATCAAAATATTATTATTTTATTATTAAAAATGCAAGTAATTTAATGTTTTATGCTCAATGATTATCGATAACTTGGCAACGTTGCATTCTGAAAATGAGGTTGGCATTCCTACTCGAGTTGCGCACTAGTAATTGACTAGTGCCATTAGTAACTGACAGTTAATTGAGGTTAAAATATTATTTTCATATACGTCTTTTACAGTTAAAAACATAACAATAGGTTACAAACACATATATTCAATCACACATGTGTCACAGGACAAAGCAAGCCGCAATCTAACCTAATGTCGGAAGTCAACAGCATTGCCAAGTTTTCCGTATATATTTTTTTAATTGTTCAAATAGGCATGTTTTTATCAGCTTTTTGTTTTTATACAAATAAATTACACGATAAATAGAGAGTTAAAATTCTTGGAAGGATGTAAAAAAGGGTTTATTCTAATTATATATTTTTTATGTGATTCGAAGCATTTTAAAAATAAGCAATTTTATATATATATACATATATATATAAAAGTCGATTTGAAATTTTAATATAGTATTCCTAGCAAACACAGATATATTTCAAACACGTACTCATACATGATTTTAATTTTTTTACTTGCAGCAGATATGTTAAAAGTTACATGAATTTACATGAATTTACATGAATTTGAGGTTAAAATATTATTTTCATATACGTGTTTTACATGAATTTACGGAGAATGTTCTCAAATTTGTCATTCCATTTTACCTGTAGTAGTTACATAACAGTAATATAATTTAAATACGAAACGGCGACAAGGTTGATATATAACAATCATGTATTGAGATGAAACGTATATGTAACATTTATGCAATGCAAAATTTGTCACTGTGACATCACAAATGGGTGAAATTGTTATTTCTTTGTTATTGACATTGATTTCTTTGATTTGAAGAAGTTTTTTAGTTATTTCTTGCTATTAGAATTTAAAATTTAGAATTAAAGAATTTAAAAAATAGTTTATATAGTTTTGCAACTTTTTTTAAATAAAAGAAATATATTTTTAATATATAACAAAACATTTTTTAAAATAAAAACTATATAGTTATATAATGGTTACATATCTTAACAAAAAAGTAATTTTTTGTTGTTATTTATTTTTATTTTTCCAGTCCAATTTATTATTTACTGTTTCGCATATCTATATTCTTGTCTCATGAACTATAATAAATTATTGAAAAATGCGTCACATCGCTGCCAAGATTTAAATCTACAATCCCTAGTAGCCTAATAACATTTACGCTGAGCTAATCGTACGCTTGTGATCGAGTCATTGCTAACAATATTCCTTATTATATCATTCCTATATTAATTTCATGTTTCTGCTGACAGTTTAATATTATTAATATTTGAAGGGATTACATGGAAACGAAATAATATGCTGATATTTATTCACTTATTATTAGTTAGGAAATGATAATAATCTACTTATGTTAAATACTTATCCTTTATATTTTTATATCTATAAAGAAAAAAATCGAACATTTATAGCACTAAGCCATAATGGAAAAAGATGCAAATTATATATGTTTTAGTTACATCTGCAGGAATGTATATTGTAATCTATACAGTTATATCACTAAAATTATGAGATTGTACTTTCCTATAAAATTACATCACTACGTAACTTAATTCCATAAATTATACGTTACTTTTTCACAGTGATTACATTTGTTTGAAGAATTGAGAAGTGAGAATTTGTCATATAATACAGTTAGCGTTTCAGGACCGAAAAATCATTTCGGCGCGCGTTTCTGGGGACTACATACGTAGTATATATAAATTCATACAAGAATCATACAAGTATTTAAGTTCCAGTTAGACCGTTTAAGGCTTTGATTTCTATAAAATTATCATATTTATATCAGAATATCTCGTTTATGCCTCGTTAAAGCTGTCTTGTTGTTATAAAACAAAGATATCTGAATAATGACAAAAAAAATTATATAACAATGCCAACAATTATATAACAGTCATGTTTGTTGGGTTAGTTTCGTTTTAAATAATATTCTGTGTAATTTTTAGATAAATCAAAGCATTTTGATTTTTCGTAATAATTAAATTATACCTCCTTAAATTATACCACATTTTGGGCACTGCAAAAAAAAACGCTGATTGGCTGATATATTAATTAATATGGCCAAGTTCCGTTATCCTTATTGGTTGATCATCTTTTTGCGCAACAGCACACCTCTTTTTTCTTATTACACCATGCTTATTCCTTGTCAATGATTGATAGAATAAGGCTATTCCAAAATAAAATATAAATATTCACTCGTGTATATCGAAGCAATATACAAGTGATTTCAATAATCAATTCAGGTCAATAATTTAAAAAATGAACAATATTATTAGATAAATAAAATTACATACATATGTTGATAGGATAATGTTTACTTAAATCATTCATGATAACAGCTCGAAAATCATATTTTTTAAATCGTGTCATTTTTTAATAGGGAGCGACATATTTGCTTTAAAATAGCCTTAAGTCACGTTGAATCATTATCTTATTGTCAAAATCAAGTCCGGTTCGACCGAAACCAAAGAATCTTACGTATCTTAATGAATAATTTCATATCTCACGACTGTTTTTATTCTCATAGAATGCGAGGCAGCGAGATCGCATTTTCTCGGTAGTTTCTCATAATTCTCATAGTTCATGGATGCCAATCCGGATTCGATCTCACAAGGGAAGTTACCCAGATGTCCAATTAGTTTTGAAAAAGTAATGGCTAGCAGTTATAGTCTACTTCCTATTAACTAAAATAAGTACCATTCATTTTGTTTATAAACGCGCGCTGAAATAATGCGTTACTCTCGATACATATTGGTTATTGCGAAAAATTATTGCTAAGGTAGTCTAAAGGCTCAGGACGCTCGCACGGAATGCAAGAGATCCGGGTTCGACTCTCGGCCGAGGCAATATTTTTTCGCAATAAGTTTTTTAAGATTAATTTGGGGAATTTTGGGGGGGATTATTACATTTCAGATTAATTGCGTTAATGTCGACAACTACTAGGTGGGGTGAAAAGTAACCTCCTTGGGAATGAAAAAAATTTTTTTCTTATGCAGAATCTCGCCCAAAATATGGCGTGTTCGCTCAGTACTAATCTTTGTAGCATCTGCTAGCTCGCGCACCTTCACTTTCCGGTCAGCCAACACTATTTCATGTATTTTTTTGACATTTTCCTCGGTAACCGCATCGGAGGGCCTGCCGCTGCGGACTTCATCGGTAGTGGAGTTGCGGCCACCACGAAACTCTCGAAACCAATATTTGACGGTGTAATCTGACGGAGTATTAGCCACATAATATTTATCCAACTTTTCTTTTGTTTCCTTCGCCGTTTTGCCTCTCAAAAAATAATGTTTTATGAGAGAACGAAAATCGTTTTCGCAAACACATCAACAACAATCAGCTCTCAAAACAAAACTAAGGGCAGTATCGCACTGCCACTTGGCATGTCTGCCTAAATATGAACGGACTACAAGGCACCATAAACTTTTTTGCAGTAGTGGCGCATTCTGGCGGTCAAGGAGGTTACTTTTCACCCCATCTAGTATATCGACACGTGATTATTATTTCTGAAATTAATTTATTCGTTTGAATAATATATATATTAGTTCAACATTTTAATACTTAGACCGTAGTGGCGCTTCGGATTGTAATGTTATAAGTACCATTCACTCGGAAAATTTTATATTCGTTAGAGGAATGGATTCCTACGTAATTATTTTGATAATCCAACAAAATTATTTTCAAATTTCTGGCTAATTTTTTAGTAACTTCTAGCTAAATTTTTAATTATTTCGACAAAATTGTTCTATCTCATGTAGACATAAATTGTATTAATTATTTATTATAATAAATGATATTAATTATTTTAAAAAACCAATGAAAAACTATACAAGTCGAAATTAGATGATTTATAGAACAAACAAACGACTTTTTGTATTTGGATCTTTACAAAACAAATGTTTCGAGATTGATGAAAGTAGAAATCGAGAACGTTGTTGCATCCACGAATCACCACGATAGAGTGATTCTTTGAACTGTCGAGGGTGGAGTTTAACGGACCATTTATTTCCATTTCCTTGCAGTTCAAACGCAATCTTCTTCTTTTTATATAATGGCTGCTCACCATTACATACTTGAATTTTCTTGCAAGGATTAACAGTCAAATCATTACAAAAGTTCTATGTTACTTTCTTTCTATGGCTAAATAGTTTTTGGCATTGCAATTATAATAAGTAATTATTTTGAAATTTATTTTTTTCGAAATAATAGAAATTATAAATAGCATTGAAAATAAAATCTATTTTTCGTGAATTTTTAAAGACACACATAAATCTTTATGAAACCTTATTTTTAAAATACCTATTTCGATAGATACTATAGAGTTTATTGGAAAGACACTTGAAATACAATATTAAATAATTCAATTACTGAGCTGTAATGTCTTATCAATCTTGGACAAACTAAATATAATAATTTCATATAAAAAAATAAGATTTTTTTGTCCTATCTACTCTTTCTTTGCAAACTGATATAGACAAACAAAATATAAAATACGTTGAAACAATATATTATTTCGTGCACAATTTGCAACATTAAAAATAATAAATATGCAGAATAGGGGAGCCCCCCCCCCCCCCCCCAGTGACCTTGACCTTGACATATGTTGTCAAAATCATAACTCTGAGAGAAAGTTTTAACCGTCAGACGGTACTCATTAAAAGTTCTAAACAAAAAAGTTTAAGAAACAATGTCTCATTTCTGCTATATAAAACTAAAATTTCCAGCTTTAAAATTTTTGCTATAAAAACATTTTTTTATGTAATTTTTATTCTTAAAACAGAAAATTTATAATTTTGCAATGATAATTTTGCTCTTCATTTAAAATGAAACATCGCGTACGAAAGTCATCGCGTAGAAGTAAGATACTAGATACATAGGTATTCTTATCCGCCATTTTGGTTTCACTTGATAGATTATAGTACAATTACTGACAAAAGTAAATGTTAAGCCCTCACCTCAAATTTGGTAAAAATACCTTAAATCGATGCGTTTTTGTATAAAAATAAAGATTTGACAAGAAAAAAGCTCTGCTCCGCGAACCAAGATATATTAATTCTCAAAGTCGATGACTATTCAGTCATTCGGGTTAGGAAATCTATTATAATAAAGCATAGCGATTCACTATGCTTTAAAAACATTCTCTGCTAAAGTAGTGAATTTGTATTTTAAAAGCAAATAAAAGTGAATTTGTGTTTTTAAAATAGTAAACCATTACTGTGACAGATTCCCTAACCCGAGTAGTCGTCGACTTTAATCCTCAATTCATACTTTAATTTTGAAGACTCTAACTACACACGTTCGGTTATTCGTATTCTTTTCATCATTAATTAATTTTCATCACTTTTACGAATATATAAAAATTATTAAACGATTTTTACGTATATTTTGACATCTTTAAAAAATATTTGTACAGTTATATTCATAACAAATTGTAGATAAATTGTTATAACTAAATATAATTAAAACAAAATGACAGAAAAATGCACTGTTTCATACAAAAATGTAAAACTCTGAAACAAAAATGTTCAAAGAAAAAATTTGGTTCAATCCCTTGAAACTGACATTCCAATTACAAAAAAAAGTTTAAGTGTCGGCTGTCCAAAAAATTTAGTTATAAATTTAGTTATTAATAAAATAAGTAACCTGAAAATGATGTTTTTTTTAATATGCATGAACGGCTATAAATTGTGAATATATATTGTATTTACATTTTAAACAATGCATTTTATTATTGCTATTGTGTTAAAAAAACTTATAATTTATTAGAAAAATGTTCTTTATAATATTACAGACAACATAATATATAATATTATATCAACAAAGGTACTAAAAATTGTATTTATTAAAGATTAATATGTTGTTCTAGAGTTAAATTCTTTTTTTAATAATTCATGCAAAATTCCTGCAATACAACCAAAAATTAAGTTAAAAATAAAGAAAGAAATAAAAATTTTTCAGTTATAAAAAATGTACACTTCGTACACACATTGGGTCATTTGTGATTCGGAGATGGACTTTAGAGTTATGCCAGTTAAAGGATACGCACGAATTGAGGCCGGCAATGCATAAAACTTGTTCTCTAGATGCCAAACTTTTTTTAGAAATAGAAAGGAGACCGATATTTGACGAGATACTTTTTTTAGTATTTAAAAAAAAAGATGTGCAGGACACGAATGACCCAAAGGTGTGTATTAATGGTAAGGATTAATATCTTGGTTCACGGAACAGAGCGACACTTTTTTTCTTGTCAAATCTTTATTTTTACATAAAAACATATCGATTCAATGTATTTTTATCAAAATTTGAGATGAGTGAGACTAATTTACTTTTACTCACTAATCGTATTATAATCTATCAGTCAAGTGGAACCAAAATGGCAGATGAAAATATCTACAGATCTAGTGCTTTAGTGGAAGTCGTGCGCCCCTGAAGCAGGGAGAGAGGTGGGGTAAAAGTCGCTTCGCGTGGAAAGTTGCGTGTCTCTTAACAGGGAGAGAGATGAGGTGGACTTCGCTTCGCGTGAAAAGTTTTTAAAGCAGAAAATTTATTTTAAATCTGAAAAGATCCACAAGATCAGAATCATGATCTTAACAATTATGTTAAAATCAAGATCATTGGGGGAGGGGGGAAGACTACCCTAATCTATATATTTACCAAAAATATTTTTTTAGTTAAAAATATTCTTCGGTGCTTTTTAGTTACAAGAAAATGTTGCATAATATAGTAATGACGTGTTGACATGTTATAATTTCCGAATATTTGGACTGTATTCTTTAAAAGTGAATTAGTTCAATTCTATACTTATAAGTGATGTAATCATCAGCGAATATTTACTGTTTTTCAATAATAATACATTGATTCTCATTTTTAGGAGTCATATTTTTTTTTGCAAAATCCTAAGATGCAGAAATCATAACCTTTAAAAGTGAATTAGTATATTATTATTGAAAAACAGTAAATATTCGTCGGTTATATCAATTATAAGTGTAATACTGAAGTTAGTAATAACACACTAATTCACTTTTAGAGAATATGAAATATAGTTTAAATCTAAATTGCTGCAATTATGGGCCATGAAATACAAAAAAACATAAGCAGTAAAACGTAAGCAATAAGCGAATTGACCAATCACAATAGAGTCTGTAAGGCCATACGTAAACCAATCCAACATATTGATTTCCTTACCTGCTTACGTCTTATAGCCTTAAGTTTTTTGTGTGCTATAGCCCTGTCTCAAGCAGAATTTTTTCTTAATCTTATACCTTTTTAACTTTACCTTTTTAACCTTACATTACTTGCGTTCTTGTAATAACAGTTAAACAAAGATTGATAACATTCTATTCATCCATTAGATAAAAAATAAATGCAAATTTTTTTATTGTGAAATAAATTACTTTAAAAATAATTTCAAATGTGTGTGTATGTGTGTGTGTTAAATAATATTTTTGTTATTTTTAACTTCCAAGTTTGTCAAAATATATTATCTTAATTCAAAACATGATGTAGTCAAAAAGCAACCACCTCTAATTAATTCTTTGGTAAAAGTTTTTTATGCACAAATATATATATAAATATACAATGAACGTACATAAACATATAATTACATATGAAATATGTCCATATATGTCCATATGTCCATGTTTTTCTTTCTTTTGTAAAATTAGTGTTTAGAATTATAAAGATAATAATAATATATGTGTAATGAGAAAACATAAAAATTAAAAGGATAGTTTTCGCATTGTTAATTGTTATAGAAAAAAAAAATCAAGTTTGGGGAAATGTAAAAAAAATTGCTCATGTATATAATTATGTATAATTTTATATAATTTTATATAATTATACATATATAAGCAATTCTTTTATTAGGTGTTGGAATTAATTCGTAGCGTTTTACAAGTGATGGGAAGTACTTTCATTAATGTATTTTTTAATGCTCATGTGAAATAAATAACATTCTTTCATTAAAAAACGCTACGAATTAATTCCAACACCTAATACATTTCTCCAAATTTGATTTTTCTTAAAACAAACAAGTGAAAATTATTCTTTTAATTATTTTCGATGTTTTTTCACACTTATTATTATTATTATTTTTAATATACCAAATAGTAATTTTACAAAAGGAAGAAAAATATGTGGATAAATAATTTCAAATATAATTATACAGTTTATGAAAGTTTATACATGTTATGTATGTTTGTATGTATATTTTGTATGTATATATATTCGTGCATAACATTTTTTTACCGAGCGCCAGCACTTGATAAATGATAAACTAAATTTCAGTCAGATTTAACATTTTTTGGGATAAATTATTTTATATTGTTTTACAATAATTAAATTAATAACATACTGAATATGGCAGTGGCGACCTATAAGAACGACTAAAAATAACTAAAATTGGGAATAATTTGAAATTATGAATTTAACAATAATAGAAAGTTAACAATATCAGTAAACATCGGTGGAGGGATATATACTCCGCGTTTGAATGTCCTATACCATCCGAATGTTCTATGTCATCTCCCATCATCTCGTCGAAAATAATACGTCGGCGAAACGCCATATAATATCGGCATCAAAACAGAAATACGCGACTAGTATTTAATACAGGCTCGACACTGATGCAGACTAATCGTTGATCCATTCTCTTCGTTAAGCGAGCACGACGCTTTTGAGTTATCCTCTTTCAGCTTTTCTTTTTTTTTACTTTTTTCTCCATTTTTATTTCTCCTCGCATCGTCATCAGTCGCGCTTGGTCGGCCGCGAAACGATATGCTCGATAATAGGACAGCCGCGGTTCACCCGTGCGATAATCCTGGTGACGCATGAATAATTCAGGCGCAAAGTGCAGGAGTAAATTCGCCGTCTGTCTTCGTTTCGGTGTGCCGAGACAGCTCGCTTGACCATCGCGCCTCCGCCATTCGCCTCTTCGTTCGGACCTCGATCTCGTCTTAAACGCCCGCAGATTCAGTTTTCCGCCACACTGCCGGCCTGGATATATATATATATATATACTAGCTACAGAATGAATTATTCATTAACTGGGTCCGCTGCGAAAATCGCCGGAGTTGTTACTCGGACCCGTTCAAAATCTCCGCGTTCTCTCGATGCTATATTCAACACTCGACGTTATAAATACATCTTTATATATATATATATATATATATATATATATATCAATGTGCTCTTTTTGTTAATAATCAATAAATAAAATATCGTTTTTTTATCGCAGAAAGACTCGTCTATTCCGCGTGAGCCTCGAAAATAATTACTTTGAGCTCGATATGTTCAGAATCTCTATTTATTCATATCAGTGTTAATAGAAAAACACATCTTTGGTATACGCATCTTCTAACGAAGTGAATTGTAATAAAAATATGACACGAGATAGATCCGTAGCTGATGAAAATTTTTCATAGTTCATCGAAACCTTAATTCTGAAACATGATAAATAATCTCATGGACCGTATTAGCTTTAGTTGTATTTATTCTTATCAATTGGCGATCGTCTAACGAAGAGATTGAAGTCGATTGTTTGAAATAATATAAACTATTTTTCTCATTTGTAAATTAGAATTACCTTTTTTCAGTAATTATAATTTGATTTTGTTCCTTTTTCCGTCTACATTGAGAGAAAAACTGTTTGCTATTTGTAACTATAATTACATATTACTATAGGTAATTATGACTGCTATATATAGTATTAATAATAACTATAAACACAGTTCTATCAATCAATATATATACAGTTGACAATCAAAAATGATTATACGGTAATTTTAAAATTGACAAGAACAAAGGACTCTTAATTTCAAAAACAATATAAAGAATGTACATACAGTACAGAGGATATAAGGGTCAAATTTAAAAAATTATAAAACATGAAAATTACGATAAAAATATAACAATCTCTAATTAATTAATAGAAAAAATTAAATACATATTACATGTTTTGGTCTCACGATTGAGTCCTCTTTAAATATTTGTAAAAATTGTATATATGTAAAGTGATATTAAAATGATGAAACGCAGTCGCAGGAATGGATAATATTATACAGTAGTAGTGATGACCAAATGAATGTTTTACAGAGAAATACAAATTGCTTGGAAGCGGTTGGGCGACCAATTTTTTGGAATTTCTCGATGTTTTGGTAAAAAATCAAATTAAAAAATGAATTATATAATAATAAAAAGCAAACAAATACATTATTCTGGTAAAAACTTATTGAACTGACCATACAGTTATGTTTCGCATATTGAAAAGATGTTCTTCAAAATAATATTAGAAGTCAGTGTGATAATTTGTATAAATAAATATACAGTAAAGGAAACTAGGGGCAGTTGTAATGGAGGTTAGTTGTATGTACAATGCATATATCTTTTAAATGATAAGAGATAAGATAATCATATGAAGAACAAAAATAGTCAGTATTGAAGCCTGCGCTTACCTCATGACATCAATCGCGCGTGCGCCGCATATAAAAGAAGTTATATGTAGGGTGTCCAGATGAGCTATGTAAGTGTAAATTTATGATGTTATACTTTTTTGCTTTAAACTTTCAAATAAAATGCTTTTTATTATGTTTCCATTTTAATTCTAAAATACGTTTTCTCAAGCTATGTGCTATGTCTTTTTTTGATATTTTTAAGTGGTTTCAAATATATTTATATAAATTTTTACATTAGTTTGAGGTTAAAAGTATCGCATCGCCAGGACACATTAATTGTAACACCATTATAATTAATAGTAAATGTTAAGAAGAGCTCACCTCAAATTTTGAAAATTTTTAAAATACACTGAATCGATGCGTTTCCGCATAAAAATAAAGATTTGACAAGAAAAAAGTATCGCTCTGTTTCGTGAACCAAAATATTTTTAATTGATAACTATTCAGGTTAGGAAATCTGTCACAACCACGAAATACTGTGCGCAAACATGTGCTGAGATCATATTTTCATGCTCTATGGCCATGAATGCGTTGTAAGTATTTCTTATTGTAATAGATATTATTCACTGCTTTATAAACACAAATTCATTGCTTTAAAAACACAAAATCTTTTTTCTTTTCCTAAAAATCTATTCAAAATATATCACTAATTTTTATTCTTTTCAATACAAATCTTTGTTAATTCAAATAGTTAAATTATATAATGATTCATATAGATTGTATCTTCTATATAAAATATGAGATCTCTATATAAAATATGCAAATCGTTATAAAAACTTTAATCGCATTCTATTGATTACTGCATTATGGCATCGATGAGAGGAGTTACCAACAAGACACAGCTATATATACGAAATTATTACAAGTAACCTCCATCTTCATTATGCGTATCTATAATTAATTTCTTACAAATCCGAATCTCTTGTCAATTGAAAATGACCTTATATGAGGTCGAAATGTCTGTCGTTTGTAAATTTAAATTATGTTATTAAGTTTTGCTATTAATTTTGTTATTTCTCAACTTATGTTAATGTATCTGATTTTTCATTTATCACTTAAAGTTAATAAATATAATATATAGCGTACTCGTAGCTCCTGTTTATATATTTGATTAATCATTAATTTTTAACTATTTGAGTCACGCATAAGTTTGGTACGCAGTCAAATTTAAATACAACGCTAGGTAACATAATCTACAATCTACATGCACGAGAATGTCATTTACCCACGATTATCGTATATTTTTATTTAATTAATAAAAATTAAATAATTATTCACTATTGCTATTCACTATTGTAATGTGAAAAATAAAGAATATTTTAACCGTTACTTTATTCGCTTTTAGCTACACAATGCGATAAAATGATGGTATTTACTATAATTATATCACATACCTTGTATACAAATACTAAAAAATTAAATCAAGCGAGTGGATCAAAAACACATTAATTAGACCGCGTTCACATCTTGATGGAAAAACAGAAAACGGAAAAGCAATGGCCAATCAGAACTCGCGTTCTTAATACACAGGGAAAATAACTCTTTACTTGTAACAAAATTACAGTTATAAGTTACTTTTTTGGTAACTTTGCTGGTACTAAGAAATTATTTTTATTTGCATATTGCAAATTTATAAACACGTAGACGTTTACAACTATTATAGTGGATCTCAAAATTATATAATGCTATAATAGTTGTAATTATACAAAAATTTTTTACAGTGCATAGCGCTTGAGATTAGAAAGACCCTAGACTCGTTCTCTGTGATTGGCGATTTTGAAAAAGTGACGGAAAAGTAACGAAAAATTACTTTCTCAAGTAACAGTAACTGTAATGAGTTACTTTTAAAAATCGATAACTAGTAACGATAACTTGTTGCTTTTTCTACTCGGTAACGAGTAGCTGTCATTTGTTATTTTTAAAAAATAATTTTCCATTTCCTGTTAATACAGTAGTATCTACTTTTATGGTCTAATTGAATGCAAACTACATATAATAGATTATGTATTATTATACCCCCTTAAAGTCTTTATGAGTTAAGCATTTATTCTTTTCTTATTAACTTAAAAAAAATTAACAACTCGTTATCTTACTCACTTTTGCCCTATATACATGTAAAATTCATCCAGAGATAAAAATATTATATGTAACTATGTCAAGACAAACACTGAAGAAAAATAATAGATTGAAAATAGTCTTGCAAAGTCAGATTTTGTTTATAATCGGTATATATGCCTTGTGGAGGTTCTCCTTATCTGTTTGAAGATTAAAACTATTTTTTTTGTTTTTCGATAATTAATTCTCTGAAATCAAACACTTACTATAACACGGTTCTTCATCTAGAATTTGGATATTATTCCAATCGAAATCGTGCTGCAATCTATGTTCGGTTATTACTGATTGAGCAAACATGTTCCAGCGAATATGATTTTGATATTCCGTGATTCTTGTTTTTAATTATCTGCCCGTCTGTCTCACATATGATGCATCACTATCATTACACATCTACAGACTATGTTATTCTTAAAAAAGTGTGGTCGAGAGGGTCTTTATGTAAGGTAGTCCAACAACGAAACAATAGTACACTATGAACCATTGCGATATTTCGTAAATGCGACGTTATCAGATTGTGCTGCTATCATGCAGCAACTCGCATTTGAATCCCTCCTCGGCTCCTCAGTCGACTGGCAGATCGCGCCAAGGACGGCCATGTAATGTCACATTTTAAGAATTTTGGATTGCAAAGTAAGTTTTTTTCATAAGTTTTACGCATTTTTTATGTTTTTCTTGTGCCTATCATTTTTTTCATTGTGCAATAGTTTTGTGTACACATTTGGCTTTATTATTCTGTAAGCTTTTTCTGTTATATTATTTTACCACATTATTTAGGAGATTATCGTAGAAAAGATTAGGTAATCTACAATGAACCATGGTATATTGTAGACCACATAATCTTTTTTACGATAACTTTCAAAATAATAATTCATTTAGAATACGGCCCCTCCCTCCACCTAAAATCTCAATAAAAATATACTCATTCGACGCGTTTTCACTCAAAACAAAAAAAAACGCGGTGATAGGCCTTGTGAATCCTCACTACTTTATAATCTATTTTATAAATAAACATTTTAAAATAGAGCAAAACTAAAATAATCTCAACAATTCGCAGTATAAAACATGTAGTTTATTATTAAAAATAGCATGATTCATTATGTACACATGCCTTGTACACAATGAACCACTTCCTGATTTTTTAAATGATCGAAATTGTGGCTAAATTTAAAAAATAACTTAAAAGTTATTGTTTATAGTATGTAGCCAACTAAATTCATAAACTGTATGCCAAGACTCAGATCTTCAATAATTGAAAGAGATATAAACCTCTGAAATTTATATGGTTCATTTTTGAATCTTATAAACTTCTGAAATTTATATGATTCATTTTTGGATCACTTACCCTACTTTAATATATTTCTGTAATTTGTTAGAACTATAAAAAGAAACCTTACTGTCATCTCTATTAAATTTATTGAATTTTTCTGTTAAATGTAGAATAAAGGCATAGTGAATCATGATGAGATAATTATTGTATCCTCTCTTTATCCACAATCACTTTATCCATCGTTCTTCTCCGCAGAATTTTTTTTACTCTGTCGTTTATTGTATTAAAAATTAATTTAAGCGGATAATCATTCTGTAATGATATTTCGATTATAAGTGTTAAATTTTTTGTGTGATATTCAGAATTTGAGAATAAAAGAACTCTCTGTCCGTCAAACTAATGATTACTCCTCTTTTTTGAGAGATAGGATTGGAGAAAAAATTTAAAAATCTCCCGAAAAAGCTCGGCTTGTGATATCAATCGAAACCTAATTGTTTTTCTTTAATGATGATTGTGACATTTAAGAAATTTAGCGTCACCTATTTCGAGAATAAATTGAAGGCGAGAGTGAAAAGAATTGAAGCATTCCAGAAAAGAATCAATTTTAGGAAAATGAACAGTGGCGCATAAATCGGCATATCGATAATAAAAGAGAACCTCATTGAACAACATCAAGGCGTTTCTTTCTAATTTTTACAATACCAAACTGGCAATGATGGGAGAATGGGAGAACCAATAGATGTGTCAAAGTTCCGTTTGTAGATAATATTGTTAAATATTAGGTGTTGGAATTAATTCGTAGCGTTTTTTAATGAAAGAATGTTATTTATTTCACATGAGCATTAAAAAATACATTAATGAAAGTACTTCCCATCACTTGTAAAACGCTACGAATTAATTCCAACACCTAATATAAAATAAATAAAGTCCAAAATGAAACAAACTTTCTGACTGCCATCAAAAACTCTATCATAGGTAAACTACATTTCTTTGAGATGAAATTCCAGTTTTCGTTGACACAATCTATAACGACTACAATCATGTCTATCGGGATGTCAGTAAAAAGTGACGCAATGTCTAATGTAATTCGTTTCTATGTTCATTCCTTTAAATTTGTCAACAAGTTGAAAACTATTTTTTATGTAGCTCTCCGCTTTGGAAATTGCTTCGAATATTAAAAAAGTTGTGTAAAAAAGAAGCTAATACGTACAACAAATTATCTATCGAAGATACAATAATTCTGAACGAACAGTTCGGTTTATGGATTTTCAGTAGACTCTCGGCAATAACCCATCGCTACAAAACAAGTGTTTATATTGAAAATCGTTTATATATTTGCATTCCTTCCATTTTGAAAGCAAAATTTTAAGAGTCTTTGTAAGTGTTATGATAAGATTTCGTATAGCGCGCGCATTGTATAAATCGCTCACGGGATACGGCGCGAAAGAAGATTGCGATCGTTTCCGCGCGTGCGCGAAGGAATGTCGTCTCTCGCATGATGAAAATATACAAGGTGAACCATGTCCATGATTGCACAGTAGCAGCGTGAATTTTGGATAAAATTTGATTGGCTGTTCCAGTATATCAATGCTATTATACGCAAGAAATTAACATTTGATTGGTTATTTCCAGTATTGCTATCGTCATTATGCGCAATGTTTCACCTTGTATATTTCCACCATGGTCTCTCGCTTGGCGGGACTGTGCGTAGAAACAAGCAGAGAGTAGAGCAAGATAGCGGAGAAAGCAGAGTGAATGCATCTTTATATTCCGAGCTGTACCGTACCAAAATAGAAAACCAATTATTTTTATATTTTATGAACACACGTTTTGAAATCCAAAAACTTGGCCCTTAGATTTGGCACCAACCCTTAAAGTTACAACACTAGCGACGAGGAAAAAGGAAAACTACGAAGATTACTAAGTCGTGAGTAACATCACTTACAAGAAAAATGGAGGAGATATCAGGCATACAAACCTCATTTTACATCGAATCTTTTGATAACTAGTTGACCACATTGGTTAAGCCGATTAGAAGGTGCTTTTAACCTTTGCAAAGTACTAAATGAAAAAAAAAAACCTTTTTTATTATATTATATCGACTAGCTTTTGATGTTATTTGTAACAAATGCGCACCTGACCTCTACAAACAAAATTACGATGGTTGCAAAATTACAAAAATTCTACGCTCCAGCGCCATTGGAAATTGCGAAAAATTTTAATTTTCAACAATGCCATCAACAGGAAAACGAGAGCAATTTTACAATGTACGGCAATTCTACAAAAATTAAGTATAAATTACAATTTTGGAACATTTCTCAAAACTGCATTAAGTAACCAGTTTGTTTTTGACACAAGAAGTACAAGAATTCAATCGAGACTCCTCAAATCCCGAAATTTAATCTTCGATAAAACAATCGAACTTATTACTAGTAAAAATGTCAGCGAAGGATAACTACGGATTAACTACAAGGCTTAACAGCGCTAGTATAGACGGCTGATTCAAAGAAAACGTCAGGATAAAAATCTTCATCACGAAATAATCACCAGATTAGAAGACAATCAGACCTCGATCTACATCATGAAATAATCACCAGATTAGAAGAAGACAACCGGACCTCGATCTTCACTTGCTCCTGCAATTCCTCTTTGGTGGGAGGAGTCACCAACGTTTACGTCTAAGAAGAATAATACACCGCGTAATACTCAATGTAATAAAGATATTCATTGTTACAGATGCGGAAAGGAACATCTTGCTACACAATGTACGCTAAATCGCGATATAAAATGCAGATCTTGCGGAAATCGAGGGCATCTCCAATCAGTATGCTTCAAAAATAAGAATCAAACTCGTCAATTAGAGGAAATCCTCAGTACGACATGTCAGGGTAATATTTTACAAATGGAACAAAATGAGTACCGGGAAAAATTCATCATGCAATTACAGGTAAACGGTAAAAATTTAAATTTCGAAATAGACAGCGGAGCCGCTGTGACAATTGCAAATAAATCAGAAATACTTAGAATGTTCCCAAATTCGACTATACATCCTACAAAATTACAACTTATCATTTATTGTAAAAATACTTTACAAACCGTAGGTTATATCATAGTAAATGTTAAATATAAGAATGTATAACGGAAATTAAATATTTATTTAACTAAGACCCCTTAATGAGTCATGAATGGTTACGTCAACTTTTAGGTCAATCAATACTCGAAGAAATTTCATTAAACTCGCAACTGGAAGAGGTTTTAGACTTAAGTACAAATCAGCGATTAGACATTATCTTACAAAAATACAAAAAAATTGTTGAATCTAACCTTAAGTCTATCATAAACGGAAAGCGCGACTAACCTTAAAAAAAGATACTCGTTCAATTTTTCGGAAACATCGTACAATTCCATTCAAATTACAACTGCTAATAGAGAAAGAAAAATTAGTAGTGAACGGGATCTGGGTAAAAGTAGATACATTTGAATGGGTTATTCCCATTGTTCCAATCCTAAAAAAGAAAGAAATGTTAGAATTTGTAGTGTTAGAAGACTACAACGTTACATTCAAATTTGGTAGTTGACGGTCACTTTTTACCTACGATTGATGAACTTTTTGCGATTGATGAACGATGGCTGGCGGGACAACCTTTTCATAAATTGATCTTACACAAGCTTACTTACAATTAGAGGTTAGAGAAGATCAACACTTTTTAACATTAAATATACATCAGAAATTATACAAACCCACTACCCCATAACCTCTACCCACAGATTAATATACGGAATAGCGTCCGCACCAGCAATTTGGTAGCAAGAAATAAAGAATTTATTAAGACATATTCCAGAAGTTACAGTCTTCCTTGACGACATCAAGATTATAGGTCATCAAGAAATGAGACAAAACATTTAAATAGATTAGAAGCAGTTTTCAAACGATTAGGGGAAAGGGGGGTAAAATGACAACTTTAAGATTTGTCGATTTTTCCTAATTTCTGTAACGAGGTAAAGAGACTGATTTATTTTTTTCAAGTTCACTACAGTCTTAATTATCATTTGTAAAACTTATAAAGTTGTTAAATAAATTACAATTCTTTAAAATTTAATTTTTTTTAAAACATCAATTTCATCATCTTGCCCCCATATATGGATAAGATGACGAAAGGTCAATTTAAGTTAAAAATATCTTTTTTAAGAGTAAAAAAAGATTTATTATGATATATTTATATTATTTTAATATATTATAAAAAGTTTTAGAGAAAAATATAACATAAATATAAACAAAATAAAATCTTTATATAATTTATGAAAATAAAATTATTGAAACAATAACATTAACATAATTATATTTATGTATTATACTGTAATTACGTAATGAATTTATTAATAAAATATACTGTGTGTAATCAAAAATAAAATAAGATTTAAATAAAATTATTAAAAAACATTAAAACTAAACTTGGATATCACAATTATATCACATGAAATCTAATAACTTAATATCAGAAAAATATTTATAATTAGCTTTATTTTTAAGTAGATATTTTATATGAGACAAACGAAAGTTATATTATAAAATATAAATATTAATTTTTTATTGTGATATTATGAAAGTATTATGAAAAACTATGTAACATACAAGAACAATGTGTACATATTATATACAATAATTCTTCTCTTCTTCATAGGAATGTCTGTATTAGTCATATTGATTGTATTGTGCGAAGAAAGATTTGAACCATGAGCATCAAATTATTTATTATTTCAGTTGCGTAGTCACGCGTGAGTACATAACCTATAATGAGAGCTTTGTCTCTATGAGAGCTTACCCATACACGACATTCATCTTTTTTTTTTACTCACAGTTTTTACATATATTTTACATATATTTTCATTTAATTAATAAAACCATTGTAATGCGAAAAATAAAAAAATATTAATATGTTATTCGCTTTTAGTTATACAATATTGCAATTTTATTTAAAAAAAGAAAGTATTTATTATAATTATGTCATTCCTTATATACAAATACTGCAAAATTACAAGTGAATGCATCCAAAACACATCTTTCTTAATGTATTATCTATTTTTGTAGTCGGATTGAATTAAAATTATAAGAGATTGTGCATTATTATTTAAAACCTTTAATGAGTTAAACATCTGCTTTTTATCTATTATTATCTTTAAAAAATTAACAATTCATTATCTTACCCTCTTCGTCATCTTATCCCCCCCCTTTCCACATGAATATGATATTAAAGTAAATTTAAAGAAAAGTAATTTTTTCGCGGATAAGATTGAATATTGTGGCTACATCATAGATCGATTTACATCATGATTTACATCATGAAATACACAAAGATAAAAAGAAAATGGAAGCAATACAAATGATGTCAACGCCTAAAAACGTATCCCAAGTTAGAGCATTTATAGGGTTCGTAACTTATTACAGTCATTAAAAATCTCAGCGAAAAGCTCCTACATCCATTAAACAAATTACTACGTAAAGGAACCCCTTTTCAATGGACCCAGGAATGCGATACCGCTTTCCAAAAAGCGAAAGAAGCCTTCCAAAGTAATGAAGTATTAACATACTACAATCCCAAATTATCCTTATTGCTGACCACGAACACTAGTTCTTATGAAGCAGTTCTTTCTCATGACCCCGATGGATCAGAAAGAGCGATACAATATGCTTCGTATATCTTAACTACTACACAAAGAAAATATGCTCAGATTGACAAAGAAGTTTACAGCATAATTTTCGGTATTAAAAAGTTTCATCAATATTTGTATAGAAATAAATTTATACTTTACACCGATCATAGGCCGATATGCACCATCTAGAAACTTATACAGCGCAACACATATGCAATACTATGTATTATATCTACTCGGTTTAATTACACAATCAAGTACAAAAATATAAAATTACATTGTAATGCAGATTGTTTATCTAGGTTGCCGTTGTAAAACCAGAACGATGTGAATAGTGGACGTAGTGGATGCTTACCAGAACACATAGTTCAATCCTTACCTGTAACATTTAAAGAGTGGTAGCTACTAAGCGGGATACGCAGTTACATTAAATTTTAGAAGCTTTACAAAGCGGAAAAGAAATTAGCAAAGAATACAAATTACATAATGACGAAATAGAATACAGCTTACAACAGGGAATCATTTTTCGCGAATATCAAAATGTAATAATATCAAAAGTATTACGAAAGAAAGTATTCCAAGAATTACACAGTGCACATTTTGCTTTATTACTAAAATGAAAATGTTAGCACGTAGTTATGTATGGTGACCTGGTATAGACCATGTAGAATAAATCACTAAAAATTGCTCAGAATGCAATGCAAACAAAAATAATCCCCCCAAAATTAAATACATTTGGGAACCCGCTACCGTTCGAGTGTATATACATCGATTTCATTGGACCGTTCAAAAACCATAATTTTTTAATATTAGTAGACGCGTACATGAAATGGCCCGAAGTATATGTAGTAAAAGATATTATATAGATACAACGAAGATAACAGTTAAGAAATGTTGTGAAACTTTTTCAAGGTTTGGACTTCCGATGCAAATAATATCGGATAATGGCTGTACTTTTATATCTTCTTAATTTCAAAATTTCCTATAATAACATTAAGCATAAATTAATAACACCTTACAATCCCGAACGAACAAGAACGGTTTGAACATTTTGTACAAACCTTGAAGAAATCCTTTCTTAGTCTAAATACACTCAACATAGATGTAGCGTTACAACGTTTGATGCATCACCCCACATTGTACAACAAAAGTCTCACCCGCTAAAATTATGTTTAATAGGAAAATGAGATGCTCGTTGGATCTTATGAAACCGAGAAACAATGGAGATAACAATATACAGACGCATAAGGGTAAAAAGTAAAAGAAGGGGAGAGAGTGAGTTGCCTAAATTACTTACGAGGAGGTAAATAGTTTTTTGGCAAAATGATCAAGCGTTTAGAAAAACTATATTATTCAATAAAATTGGATGATGGTTGAATTTGGAAACATCACATAAATCAGATACGACTGATTGGAGAACACACCCCTCCACGTTTTACTACAAACAGAACGGATGAAAATAGTTACATGAACTATAATTCATTTGAACAAGATAGTGAGGAACTGTAACGTCAAATCATTGTAAGCACTCCTTCCGACATAACGCAAATACGTAGATCTAATAGAATTAAAGCATCCTACAAAGATACGGCATTATGTAACACATTAAATTCGTCATACATCGATCATACCTAGTAAGGATAGAGTATTTTTTTATTTCGTCTTATTTCTTTTGTTTAAGGAAGAGAGGTTATAGCGATATTTCGTATAGCGCGCGCATTATATAAGGCGTTGCGATCGTTCCTACGCGTGCGCGGAGAAATGTCGTCTGTCGTTTGGCGGGACTGTGCGTGGAAATAAGCAGAGAGTAGAGCAAAATGGCGGAGAATGCGGAATGAGTGCGTCTTTGCGTTCCGAGTTGTACTGATCCCAAAATAGAAAGCCGATTACTTTTATATTTTATGAATACACGTTTTGAAATCCAAAAATTTGGCATATTGGATTTAACACCTACATACATTCCAATCCTTAAAGTTACAATAAGTTTTTTCATAGGAAAATCCTTTTTGGTTACTTCATATGTTTCTTTGGTCTGAAGCATTTCATTAACCTTTTTAACAACATAAGTGTCTAGAGCTACCGTGACATTGTCCTTGTCTACATGAGTAAGAATGATATTAGGATGCGATGATTAAACACTTTTCTGTTTCTGTTTCTAATTCTATTAATTTTTTGTCTGTAGATGATGTAACAAGAAGAGAAATAACTATATTGTTTAGAATTGAAATCGAGTGATTTGTGATGTCTATCTTTTTATTTACGGATACTATTTACGGATACATTCTATACTTTTTATGCATTCAAAGATAATGTTTCTCTTATTTTTATTGGGAAATATAAAATTCTCTTCTAGGTGTAAAAAGCATGAAATGCCATTGGAAATAATACTGAAGATAAATTTACAAACCACTTATTTCTGACCGAAGAAATGGAAGGGAAAATCTTAGGTATAAAGAAGGAATTAGAAGTCAGGTCAAAAGTTAAAGAAGAAGAATCTTTTTTTATCTTTTGCCGAGGTAGGGAGTGTAACAGAATTATAGGAGTTAATTACTAGTGAGGAAATATAGATGTGTTTTTTCTTATGTTATACAAATTGTTGTTAATATCACATTGTATTATTGAAGATATTTTCGTTCACGTTATGCAAGTTTGTGACAATGTTATAGTCATATTCAATTGGCTTGATGTTGTTATTGTTCTGTTTCTTTTGTTTCCTGGATAACTATTCAATTTTTGCTTCAATTCTTTTCTTTTCCTTAATGAAAAAAGGAAAACAAGATTTTTGTATGTTAAGAAATTCAATGAGTTTTATGTGACACTTCATGCTGTCAATATCTGCTCACCGCTCCGCTCTGATTTCGTCTTCTTGCTCAATTTCTGCGTTTTCTCTTGTGAAAAGTGCTGCCTTTACTTATTAGTTCGCTACACATTTTTCGTTTTATTATAGTTTTATTATAGCATTGATGATTATTACAACACTTCAGTTTTATCTTCTAATTTATTATTTTTAATGTTTTCGTGAATGCTAGTCGGCGAGCGGAATATTTCTGTGAGTGTGTGACACGATCTTTCTGCGTTTCGTTATTTTATTTGCGTTTATACTGCGTTAGTTGTGTGCTTTTCATTACATTCTTGTAATATTTTATCATTGTGTAATAATTTCTATAATCACGTCATAATTTTATGATCAAATATAGCCGTTATATCGTTATTGTTTGTTCGTCATTCGTTTCTATCTTTCTTTAAAGAACAGGTACAGATATAAATAATTATTTTGTTTTGCTGCATGCCTTTGTTATGCGATCCTACGCGTAAACACATTCTCTTACTATGTCTAATTTCGTGTACTTTAGCATGAGTCAGTCAACATATACTAAATGTAAACTCTTTATTTCGTAAGCGCTCTTGCGCTTTCTGTGACGCTGACAATAGTTTGCGATGATTGCGTTCTTGTTGTTGCAATTGGGGGTGGGCTGTCGTTTCCTCTACTTGGAGCTGCTGCTTCCTCCTCGGCTGGTTGCGTCTCGCCGCCTTTTCTCTTATCTCTACCTGACGAAAATAACGGAATGCCTGTATCGTTCTTCTCAGATGTCTTCTGATGTCTCATCGGCTCTTTCTGCAATTAAGTCCTCTACTCTATAAATACTATATCCATTTCCTCTTTGGAGTACAGAATTACTCGTATTGAGTCAGGACTTAGTCTTCTAGATTGTCTTGAGTCCATTCTGGAGACATTTAATGCTAGGATGATAGAGTTCGATGGGGTGCTTCAACGTCTCGGAGATGTCGAAGGTGCGACGAGTTGACTGGCGGCGGCGACGGATGGCCTATTTGCCGATCTGGTTGCTATGGGTGCAAGGCAGGTCCTTGAAGAGTGCTTCACTAGGCTGGAGGGGGAGATGCGTGCTGATCTTGCGATTTCTGCTGGTGGTTCTCATGCCGTGCCGGATGGACTGTCTGCTAGTTTTGAGCGCATAATCAATGAGCAGAGAGATCATGAACTCATCGTATTCAATCTACCAAAGGTCTCTTCAGAGAATTGCACTAAGACTATAATAAGAGTTTTATCCTTCCTTGATGTCTCGGTGTCTTCATCGGAGATTGCTCGTGCCTTCAGGATTCTTAGCAGGAATTCATCCTCGTCTCCACTTATTGTAAAATTTACGACAATTGCAAGACGCATGAGCTAATCACCAGGGCTCGTCAGAAGAGCGAACTGAATACATCTGATATCTGCGACTCCTGGCCAATAGGATCTCTATTTGCGAGCGGGCTACAGCGTCTGAGCGGCGCACTTTTACTGAGATTCGTCGACTGGCGGTGACGCATGGTGTTGGGCGTATTTGGATACATAGGGGGATCACATATTTTCACATCAAGGATAATATGCTCTCGTATTGTCTCGTGTTGTTGTTGTGCACCTCCCCGGATTAACTTCTCTCTATTCTCAAATCCGTTTCACCCCCGTCCGCTCCCTCTTATCCCGCTTCTGTGTCCCCGCCTCTTGCATCCAGTGGAGGTGATTTGCAGATCCGTATCAATTTTCAAATTCAGAGACAGATGTCTCTCGCAATGGCAGACTGCGTTTTACATATTAACATTAGGTTGCTCGTTCCGCATGTTGCGTTGGTTAGAAACGTTATCGCCTTCCACTGTTTAGATGTTCTGGCCGTCGGGGAGACTTGGTTGTGGAATTCGATCGACTCTGGATCCATCGACATTGATAACTACGTGATCGTTCGCTCAGACAGATTCATGGGTCGCTGTGGGGGCGGTGTCGCACTACATATCGATGAGTCTCTCCAATTTCTTCTCCTCAATCGGCTTTGGCGTCCCACTGGTCTCACACTGACATTGTTGCTGTGTCTCTCCGTCTTGCTCGCGGTCGGGTGACAATCGTCTGCGTATATCTCCTTCCCGGTGTATCACTTTCTGACTTGCATTTTATAGAGTCATACCTATCATATGCGGCATGTATAATCGACGCGATTGTATGCCGAGGAGATTTCAATGTCGACATGTTTCGATCAAATTGATTATAACGCCAAACTGTTACTCAATATGGCGTCGCTGTTTTCTCTTAGACAATTGATGCTCCAACTCGCTTAATATGTAATTCGGCAACCATCTTGGATCTTATTTTTGTCTTGTCGAGTATTAATGTAGTTGAGTGCGGAGTCAGCAATGCAATCAGTGTGAGTGACCATCTTACCATCCACGATTATTCCGCGACCACATCATCCTGATCGTGTGTTTTTTTCGCGTAACATTCATGCAATTAGGCCTGAGGACATCGAGTATGAGCTGGGACTGATAGACTGGCCTCCTTTATATGCGGCGTCGCATGTTGATGAGATGGTCTCTCACTTTACTACCTCTCTTATTGCAATTTTTTACCGACTTGATTACTTGTAAGCGTGCGTCTCCCCCCCCCCCCCCCCCCCGCACCGTGACTGAATGGTGCAGTCCGATAATTCATCAAAAGCTCAAATCATTGAGCTGAAGAGAGTGCCTTTCTTAGATAGGGATCGATCTCAGTCTCCTGCGGACTGGCAGCGCTACAAGAGTTCACGACGTGAATATTGCTGTTCGTTGTGAGAAAAAGTCCTTCCTCTCTACCTCCCTTACAACTGATTCTTCGCTTCAATTCTAGAGAAATCTCCGTGCCCTTGGTTTTTAAGCGCATTCGTCTGACTTCCGCTGGGCCTTTGGATTTCTCCAGTCGCATGCTCTTACTGTGCCTTCCTCGATATCTTGATCTGCTTCTCTATATGTTAAATTTCTCCCTTTCTCACAGTACTTTTCCCTCCTTCTGGAAACATTTAATTGTTCTTGCTATTCCTAAAACTAATAATCCCTCTTCTCCTTCAGCTTTTCGCTCTATCTTGCTCCCTCCTTTCCTCTCAAAGCTGCTTGAGTGGCTCTCTATCTGCTTCTCATAATTTAATGTCTTTATCTCAAATTTTAATATCCTTTCTTCCTGTCAGTCTGGTTTTCGTCGATCGCACAGCACGACGACGGAATTGCTTCACATCCCTGACGTCGTGCTTCGACAATAGTCGCCTTACTTTCATCGTTGCGCTAGACTTCACAAAAGCTTTTGATATCGTCAATTTACCTACTTTTAGTCAAACTCAAGTTATACGGTCTTTCTCATTCTGCTCTCTCGCTAATCTGCTCGTTCCTTAAAAAAAAAAAATCGCACGCAGGTCCTCATATATAATCCTTATTCTCTTTTCTTCTCTACTTGTGCCGTTCTCTGGTGTTCCCCAAAATTCCATTCTCGGATCCTTACTCTTTAATATTTTTGTCTCTGATTTGTCTAATGTTTCTCTGTCCTTTGAGCTCTTCATGTATGCAAATAACGTAATTCTTCTCAAATTCTTTCACCCATTCGATGCTTTAGCAACCTGTTTTGCTTTGAATACAGACTTAAAATCTATTTCCAAATAGTCTACTAATAATGCCTTACATCTAAATCCTTTTAAATCATCCTTGCTGTCGGTTCCTCAACATTGTTATCCCGTATTCAGTCCTTCAATATTTTTCTTAATTCTATTTCAATTCTTCGCTCCTCCTCTATTAAGATTCTTGGTGTATATTTGATTCTTCATGGTCATTCGAGTCACACATGGCCGTCAAGTGTCGGACTGCTTATGCTCATTTACGTTTTCTTTATCTCCTTCGCCACATCCTTTCCTGCTCTCAAAAACTCTTCACTTCTCAATTACTTGCTATTTCTCTATTTGATTACGCTACGCTCTAGCTCTTAACCAACATGTTCTAAATCGTATATAGTGTGTCCAAAATTCTTGTCTCCGCTTCTCCTACTGCGTCCATAAATACGACCATATATCTCCATATTACTAGAGATCTAGCTGGCTTAAGATTTGGCAACGTTTTATTCTCCACCTATGCTGTCTTGTATTTTCTCTTCTTCGCTCCAATACTCCTCTATATCTGCGATGTCTCCTTCCTTGAACTCTGAACATCATTCCTCTTTTAACTCTCTCATCAGATATCAAGATTACTTATCCTTTCCCATATATCGGTCCACTAAGTTCCGTGCTGCTTTCTCTTTCACCTCTGTTAAATATTTTAATTCCCTTCTTGATTAAATAAAAACTTCTCCCTCTCTGTCCTTCTTTCGTTCCGCTGCCTCGCGTTTCATCGCGTCACTCACAGCATTTAAATGAGATTGATGTAATTGATGTGTATGAGCGAGTATGTATGTGAGTGTATATGTGTATGTATAATTTTAGCTATTGGTTTACCTCTTATTGCATTGTTGTCTTATTCTGTTTTTGTTACTGATAGGCTTTGTAACAGCAATTTTGCTGACGCCTAACCATTTGCAAGCTACTATTGTCTATTGTATTTATGTTTATGTTAACTATAATCTATTATATCATATTTTATGTCTATTACTCTGTTAAAGTGTAATCTTTCACATAAAGCTTTGCAATAAACTATTAGGTGTTGGAATTAATTCGTAGCGTTTTTTAATGAAAGAATGTTATTTATTTCACATGAGCATTAAAAAATACATTAATGAAAGTACTTCCCATCACTTGTAAAATGCTACGAATTAATTCCAACACCTAATAAATTAAATTTATCATAAATCTTTATAGGAAAAAAATTAAGTAAACTATTAACAAGATGAGAAATCTTATTTTTAATTATTATGTATAGTTAATATAATTATAGCTATAGTACTATAACCATAAAAATAAAATACCTGAGCTGAATAAGGCCCAGCACTAAATAAAACCCACTTTTAAATTTATTATTTTAAAACTCGCTTGCAATATATGCTTAGAAGATGTATCATAGGAAGTAAATAAAAAGAGATTAAAGAATTGGAATTGTTAACAACACGTTTGTTGAACACAACAAAAACTTGTATATACACTGAAAAAGAAATCTTAATTTCAAAGAAATATTTCTTTGCTTGTATTCAAAAAAATGATTTCTTTGGATCAATGAAAATTTCTTTGATTTTAAGATATTTTTTTTCAGTGTATGAGCCATTTTTATAACATTCCGCTGCAAAATTTACCAATATATGAATTGATTACGGTTCTCTGATCGTGAGCAATAAAATCGAAGACACGAAATCAACCGAGACATCTTAATAATTTCATTTGGAGATGTTGTGCTGACGCGGGGATAGTTTTCAAGGATCAGAAATAAAGCAAAATCAGCAACAAATTAGCACAAAAAGAATATGTGTAATTTTTTAATTTGTTTAAATTTTTTTAAATAGCTGTGCTAACTTTAGCATAGCCGTTGTTTTCTCGGAATTTGCTGGAGCAACAAAATCAGGAATTGAGCAACAAATTAACAACAAAAAAGCACTAAATTTCTGTGTATGTTTTATTCGATTGCTGAAGTGGCTGTATCAGCTTAATAGACGTGGACAACCAAAATATTTTTTTCTCCAAAATGATTATACCAAATGTTGAGTGTTTCTGTACTGTATGTAGAGACACTCTGTATGTAGTTATTTGAATCATTTTTTATGATTTCAACCATTTTTATGATAATAATAGTTATAATTATAATCATTTTCAGTTACTTATTATGTATATTAGTTGATAAAACTATGCATATAGTTATTATTACTAATACTATAGTAATAATATCATAATTATATTATGCAATTATTATTATTATACTATGTAATTATTGTTAGAAATACGTTTGTTACAAATATGTTTACCAAACAGTTTTTTCTCAATATATAGCTATAACTTAATTTATACTTTTTTATAAATAATAATTAATTTAATTGCTATATTTTGATAATTACTTTATGTCAAACTTATTTGTTAACACATGAGCTAACGAACATGAAGTGTTCAATGAACAATCATTTATTATTATTCATGATTGGAATACACGATATCTTTATTCTTGATTATCATATTTTACATTAGGAATTAAGCTAGAATTTTTATATAAATACGTCTTAATATTGATTCCTTTATTTTTTATTTCCAATATATTAACGTATTACAAATAATATAACGTATAATCAAGTACTTAGTATAATAAATAAAACAATTTAATAATATTACATATGTATAAACTTTTTATATTTAAAACAACAACACAAAAAATGTTTTAAAATTAGCAGAAAAGTAACTTTTTAAGTAACTATGTACTTTTCAGAATCGATCATGTGTAACTGTATATAATTACTTTTATAGAAGAACTTTCCAATTCTATTAATATCTAAATATCAAATATTTAAATCTTAACTTCATATTGTCCTATTAATTATTTTTAATGAAATAACGATTTCCTATACAGCTCTTACATACTTATATATCATAAAGTATTACAGAGTATCGATTTAAAATTCATATATTAATGTAACTTCTCGAAACGTTCAAAAAAAAAAATTCGTATTGATGATAACAATTGTAAAAGTTTTATATGTAGAACTAATGTAATTGAATAATATAGTTGAATAAACTATTTATTAAATATTTTACAGCTATTGTAACTACAAAATAATTTATTTAATTATGTACATACATCAGTGTACTCATTAATTATTTACAGAAGGGGATTTTCATTTAAGTTGATTTTTTTGAAAAATTTTTTTTATGAAAATAATGTTTTATTTTTTTAATTTTATTTTTTAGTAATAGTTAATTTTTTTATAAAGTCAATACATTTGAATTCTGAAATACTTCATTTTATTATATTAAAAAAAAATGTAATATTACAGTTTTCTTTTTTAATTAAATTCGATTGAAAATTACTCCACGCCTGCTATCTCTCTTCAAACATATCTCCGTTGGCAGAATATCTTCCCTGCAAGTCATCTGAAATACAAAATATTATAATTTGACAGCTTTTGATTTTATATACATATAGTTAATGAAGGGATAGATAAAAAAATAATTTAAAAAATGACGGTTTGTCACATAAAAGTCATCGACTTCGTTCTAAAAATTGGCTGAGTTTTTTACAATAAAAGTAAAAATATATAATGATTTATTTTTCTCTTTCGTCAAACCATAACTATTCAAATTTTTATATTTCGGATGATCTGGAAAGAAAATATCTTGCCAACCAGTGACGGAAATATTCCATGTTTAAAGAGAACTGGCAAGCGTAATTTTTTCGAATTTAATTTTAAAAAACTGTAATTATAAACAATACAAAAAGATAAATATTGTAGGCTAATGAGAGTCAACAACGCAATAATTGCGCCGTTTATCGTTGCTGACTCTAATTAGCCTATATTTATCTTTTTGTATTGTTTAAAATTTGAGAGTCCTATACAATATAATTGTTACTGTAATTATACATTTAAACACAGTAAAACAATATTCCAGAACAATATTCCAAATGTATGGACTTTATACTTTTGCCAAAAAAAAATTTCCCAAAAATTTAATTTATGTTTTTACCCAAAAAATAAAAATTTCTCCTTAATTCTTTATATAAAACTCGTATAGTTGTCACACTGAGAAAAATGTCCTGATTAAACCAACAAAATAATCCAGCAATAATGGCGTTTTAGTGAATCAAATATAGAATTTCTGGTTTAATAATCAAAAATTTTGTCTCTTTCAGTCTCATCAAAATATCATTCTTGTTAACACATTTTGTTCAGCTATTTATAATTACCATGATCATCACTGTGTTTTTCTCTGAGTGGATGCAACGCTAATACGATAAAGAATAATTTTGATGCGCTTCTTAACAAAAGATGAGAATTATTTATTTATTTTCCAAATGATAGAAACGTCACACATGTTTAACATGATCACTTTAACGTCGATCCCTTCAACCTAAATAACACGTTCAGCGTTTCATTAATGGAACGCTTAATTAGTGTTCGAGGAGGAAAAATATTTTCAAGCAAGTTGCGACGAGTTTCATCCGTCTATCTTTATTAAGTTTTTCGCATTGCGCTCTTAATAGAATCGCCATCGTTTAATTCTTTCCGTTAGATACGGACTTGTCGATCGCATCGCTGATAAAATTTAATCAAATATTAAACGCCAGTATCTCGCACCGAATTGGCTTGAAGTTACCGAATCGCCGATAAATTAGCATCATTGATCACATCCTACGATATTATTAAAGATTGCTGCGCTATTCAATAGCTTTATGTCCAACTTCCGCGGTGAAAATCGAAATATCTCCACGAAACGAATCTATTTTCAAATGTGATTGACAGCGCGGTGTTCCTGACGAGCCTTAATATACATGGACTCGTCACGTATTATAGGAAATAGAATTTCCTGAATTAGATCCCCGATCTGTACAATGAAAGGCAATTTAGCGTTTTAAAGATAAGTTGGTCTATAGCACCGGTCATCTATTCCGAGAATGGCGATCGGATATTAGTATTATATATAAAATGGTTAAGTTAGTTTTAAAATAGAGAAGAGACTACGCTATATCATTGTTTCGCTTTTAAAATACATTGATAAATTAATGGACAGACAGATAAATATCATTTTATTAAGTACTACATCATCTTTAAGTAAAAGTGTTATTCTCCATTTGTACAGTTAATAAATTTTTTTTATTAGCGAAGTGTTTTCTAACACGCATAAATATATAAAGAAAATTTATGATTATTTGAAATAGAATGTGTCAAAAACCATTTTGATTTTTATCTTAAATCATTTGCACAAATTTTATTAGTCATTCCATGTAGCGCGTCTATGTATCATATATACTGAATTAATAATTCAATTATTATTAATTCAGTTTTATCGTGAATTATGTATTTCAATTTAAGGATATGTTACATATTTTCAAAATAATTAAATTTAAGGATATGTTACATATTTTCAAAATAATTAAAAATTTATGAAAAAATGACAGATTATTTAAAAGAAGATAGATTGCATTTAAAAGAAATACAAAAAATTTAATGATGATTTAGAATTTTGATCTAAAATTATATATATATTTCAATAAGAAGTACTTTTTATGTGCGCTTTAATGGAAATGTATAATCGAAATATATTACAAGATATGATAAAAATCTCAATTTTTTTATATAAACATTCAAGGTGGTTATGTGAAGCTTCATTGTGATTAGATATTTTGTAAATAAGTAAAATTTATTTATTTATATTTATTTATACAGAACAACTAATCTCGCATTATAATAAAACCTTCTATAAATTATTTTGAATAGTTAATAGTAGTTATGTAGAAAACAATTGAAATTTTTATTCTTATTTTTTAAATTTTAATATTATAATATATCAATAAAAAGTAATAAAACAAATAAGCTATAAAAATATTAGGTGTTGGAATTAATTCGTAGCGTTTTTTAATGAAAGAATGTTATTTATTTCACATGAGCATTAAAAAATACATTAATGAAAGTACTTCCCATCACTTGTAAAACGCTACGAATTAATTCCAACACCTAATATATTAAATTTTTTTTTATTTGTTTTGTTCAATAAAAATTAAATATTATAAACACAACTTTTATGTGATATTTATTTGAAATATAAATATTAACACATGTTTTTTTTTTATAAAAATGGATGTTATATTATATTGTCAAAGAACTTGAAATGATCATCCTTTGGTTTTTACATACAAAAATAGTTTTAATATAAATTTACTCAGAAATAACAAATTATTTCTCGAAATAAAGAGCTCATCATGTTGAATAACCATTCGCCACTAATCTGCTAATTGTCAGATTTAGTAAAAGTCGAAAGGTGATTTAGAATTTTCTTGACAATTTAGTATATCCTTAAGTACAACGCTGTTTTGATTATGTTTGCAAATTACTATTACGAATTTTCGAACATAAGAATGTTCCGTTTCCTCAGCGATCACCTGAAAATCCACTTGAAGACACACGACACCCAAAGGCCTTACCAATGCACGGCTTGCACGAGAGGCTACAGTTCAGCCGCTGCCTTGACATCGCACATGCAATCTCACAAGAAGCATCACCAGTCATCGTCCTCTCAATCAGCTGGCAAGGACGTCGATTACGGTCGGAGAAGCGTCTCCTCGCACAGCACGTCATCACCGCCGGTGCCGTCGTCGCCGTCGCCGTCGTTGAATCTCAGTCTGAATTCGAGGAATGTCCTGAAGACGTCGCAGGGTACTGGTAGTACTTCTACTACACCGATTCTCAACTCACCCCTGAAACTCGCTTGCATGTACTGCACCCGAGATTCGTTCAGCTGCATGCAGCAGCTGCAAATACACGTACGCACGATGCATCAGGCAATCCTTAGCGGCGCGGAGAGTTTAGCGCGACCATCATCGCCGAGCAGAACATCAAATGAGCAACAAGCAGTATTCTGCTCGCGCGACAAGCCTGATCGTAAGGACAGCTCAAAAGACCCACGCTCAGATCGAAAATACCCATCCGAGGAAAGAGCCGACAGGCCTGCAGGCGAACGAGACCACTACGAGAACGCGTTTACCTGCGACCAGTGTACTATGAAATTCTCCACTCTGGCCTGCTTGCGTGATCATTCGTTGTCGATACACCGGATGGACAGTGGTTTCAGCGCGACAATGGTGATATGTCCATTGTGTGGTATTCCGTGCACTTCAACAGCAGCCTATGCCGAGCACTATGTTCTTCAACACTGCGAAAATCGTCGCCCGCAGACAACCAGTATAGATTATAACGAGACGAAACTGAACGGCGTTTACAACAGTACCCCAGCGA
>NW_011626955.1:446281-462520 GCF_000204515.1 Acromyrmex echinatior
GATCTCACGAATAAGCGTCCGACCCGTCCATCCGCGGACGCCGCTGGTAGCTATACCGCTGACACTCTGTTGTGCGGCCAATGCGACGCCGCGCTGAAGGATTTCGAATCCTTTCGCGAACACGTGGCTCGGCACCTGCAGGCCGACCACCGTAATCAGGAGATGTCCAACAGGCAACATTTGTGCCCCAAATGCGAGATGGTTTTCCCATCTCGCGAAGACATGCTGGCTCACCTAACTAAGCATTACGTAGGACAGATCAGCAAAGAATTCGTATGCGGCGCCTGTAAAAAGTTTTACCCGCATCCAGATCAGCTTCAAAGACATTTGTTGGACGCTCATGCACATCATTTGTACCGTTGCGCTCTATGCCGGGACACGTTCGACTCCAAGGTAGCGATACAAGTGCACTTTGCAGTCAAGCACAGCCAAGAGTGCCGGATCTATCGATGTAGTGTATGTACGTTGTCCAACAACGAAAACTCACCACCGGGAACAAACGCGGCTCCCGGCGATAGCAGGAGCTTCTTCAGAAGCGAAGCCGAGATGGCGGCTCATGTGCGTAACGTGCACGCGCCTCCTCCGGTCGTTCCTTCCTTAACGAACAGTAGTCCTATCAGAGCAACAACGAGGAGCCCAGCTTCGACGCCTGGTATTATCACAACGCGCTGCGTCTTTTGCGGAATCTGCTGCAGTTCGGAGCTTGAACTTCAGCTTCATCTGGCCAGTCACTCGGCCAGTCTTTATAGATGTCCCATCTGTAGAGAAGGTTTCGCGGTGGAGTTCCTGTTGGATCGACATGTCACTCAGGTTCATCATCAGACAGCGCAAGATCACCAAGTGCCGTCAGTTAGAAACAGGGAGAACGGACGCGTTCATCGACCGACTAGAAATCAAGAAGAAGTAAGTCTTGTTATAAAAAACATGTTAGAAAAAATGTGTCGAATTTAATAGAAACCACATGTCGCAAACGGTCTATTAAAATTTTTTTGTTAATTTAACAGAAGACGAATATGTTAGGATGCATCCAGATTATCGAGTTGAACATCGAGCCACGAACCGAGCCTGCGTTCACATTCAAAGATTTAATGTGAATCTGTATTCATTTTGATAATGTGGATGTAGGATCTTTGAATAGAACGCAGGCTCAAGTCGCGGCTCAATATTCGGCTCGATAGTCTGAACGTATTTTTAGAAAGTTATACGAATATTATATAAGAGAATAAATAGAAAAAAAAGTAATATTGATACAGTTTGTAAATAAAACGTGGAAGTTTTTTTTTTTCAAAAAATTTACATTTATGATATATTAAATTAACACGTATTTTGTTCATTTGTAGAATTTATATTTTGAAACATATTATTTTTATGTTATTTGTTTACTTACTCATAAATTGTATTATTTTAACACTAAGAAACGTTGAATATCAATTTCACACAAAATCTGTAAATAACATAATTACAATCTATACTAGAAATTAAAATGCCTATAACGGTTGAAGCTGGATCTTTATTGCTTAAATAATTTAATCTTGAATTATTATATGTATATCACATATGTACTTGCATATATATTGTCTTTCGAACTGCGCGCGCGCGCGCCGAATTGTTTTTCCGGATATAAACGCAATTAAACTACTCTAGTAATCGCGAATTAAATTAACAAGCAGTTTTTAATAATTTAATACTACAATCAGGTATCATATTATAAAGATGTTAATATGTTGAAAAACTGTTAATAAAAATTTATTGCGAAAAATATTATCTCGGCCAACAGTCGAACCCAGATCTCTCTGTATTTTTGTAATCTGTTTTGTACGTGCGTGCGTGCGTGCGTGCGTGCGTGCGTGCGTGCGTGCGTGCGTGCGTGCGTGCGTGCGTGCGTGCGTGCGTGCGTGCGTGCGTGCGTGCGTGCGTGCGTGCGTGCGTGCGTGCGTGCGTGCGTGCGTGCGTGCGTGCGTGCGTGCGTGCGTGCGTGCGTGCGTGCGTGCGTGCGTGCGTGCGTGCGTGTGTAGTATATATAGTAATTCAGATTGAATTATTTAAGCATTAAAGGTCTAATTTTGACTATTGTGGCCATTACTTCTATTTCTTATTGTTGAAATCAACATAATATAATTGTGTTATTTGACTGTTTTATGTAAAATTGATATTCAATATTTATAAGTATTAACATAACACAATTTATGAATGAACAAATAACATAAAAATATTTAAAAAATTTTTAGACAAAAGAATAAAATGTGCATTAAATAATTAACATATTATACATGTTAATTTTACTGAAAAAATATGTTTTTATTATATTTACAAATTTAATTTATTTACAAATTGTGTCAGTGTTATATTTTTTGCATTCATTTTTTTACAAATTATGTTAGTTTTTTACATCGTAAGTTAAATTGATACAAAAATGTGAATTGATCATTTAAAACACATCATTTAAAATGTGTTTTAAATGATCTATTCAATTTAATACAAATTTTCAGTTTAAAATAAATTTTCTAATTGTGTGCATATGTAAATATAAAATAAACCTTATAGAAAGATCTAGATAAATTTAGATTTAAAAAACCATTCAGCATTTATATGGTACACAGTACACACCATACTTATGAGTAAAAAAAATAGTGAACATAGGTCGAAAACTCAATCGTTTTTGATTGTAAGATATAAACTTTTTTAATAATATAAACATGTTAACATCATGAATGAAACTTACTAGTTTCTACGTGTCGCATGCAATGTTTACCTCAATGTTTATAAACAGCGTTCTGCAAGAATTCTGTAAGACTCTGTAAGAAGAAGATGCCAAGCGTAGATGAAAATGGAAGGAGGACATGTGAAATATCTTCTGTAAATAGAGAAAGTAAGTCATTCATGATGTTAACATACAAAAATGTTTATATTAGGTGCGCAACTAAGTTCCCGCTGTTTGTCAACAGATGGCTTCAGCAGTAAGAGCTTGTCGATTCTGACATAACCTAAACGTCATGAACCGAGCTTAGACATATGGTAAACAAACCGCTTTGAAACATTAGTGATTTTGTTTTTACGTCATATTCTTTTGGTTGTGTGAAAATGTCTGATTTTGTGCCAAATCATCGTAATATGCGGGAAGTATTGATTTTCTTCTTTCATTCGAAGAAAACGGCGGCTGAAGCGCATAGAGAGCTCCAAAAAGGTTACGGAGATGCTGCTCTAAGGGAAACAACGTGCCGAGATTGGTTCCGTCGCTTCAAACGGTGATTTCGATTGACGACCGTCCGCGTGAAGGAAGGCCAAAAACCGTCGAAGACGCTGAATTGGAGGCATTGCTCGATGAGGATCCGTGCCAAACGCAAGAAGAGCTTGCTTCAGTGTTAGGAGTTACTCGCCAAGCCATTTCCAAGCCATTTTTTCACAATAAAGTTGCATTTTCATCAAAATAACAGCGAGAACTTAGTTGCGCATCTAATATCTCAGAAACGGTTGAGTTTCTATATTCACTAAGGTTTTTACTCAGTGTGGTGTGTAGTATCTACCATATAAAATGGTTTTTTTAATTGTATATTTTTAGATATTTAAATTTTGTATTTTAATGATATAAATACAGGATGTACAAAAAGTCCCTTAAATATCTTGAAGAGTAAGATTTTTCAGGGAATGGAAGTAACTCGTTATATATATATATATATATATTTCTGGTTACTTAATTGGTTACTTTTTTCTTTTGATGTAAACTGTAATGGTAACAAAGCTATATTTTTTGGTAACGTACGGTAACGAATTTTACAGTTACTTTTATCACTACTTTGCACACGATTGGACACGATACGATTGGACATGATACGATTGGACACAAATCACTCATAGAGATTAGAAAGTCCCTAGGTCTATCTATTGTAATTGGTAGTCATCGATTTTAAAAAGTAACGGAAAAGTAACGAAAAGTTACTTTCTCAAGTAACGGTAACTATAACGAGTTATTTTTTAAAATCGGTAACTAGTAACGGTACCATGTTACTTTTTCTACTCGATAATTGTACTTTTAAAAAGTAACTTTCTATTTCTTGACATTTCTTAGAAAGATGTTTCATACAAAAGTTGTAGAGTTTAAAATAATCTATGTACTGATCTTATCAGTTTGAGGTGACGCCATCAAGATCAAGTTAAGTTCAAATCGATTTTTTTAAATAAAATATTCTATTTTTTATTTCAAAATCTAATAGTTAGTATTAACAACTTTCCAAAACATTATAATAAAGCTTCTTTTTAATCAGTACTTTTTGAGTTATAAGAAAGCTTGGTGTAATTGTAACGATAACAAAGCTATATTTTTTGGTAATGTATTTTACAGTTACGGTAACGAATTTTACAGTTACTTTTATCACTACTTTGCACACGATTGGACATGATTGGACATGATACGATTGGACACAAGTCACTCATAGCGCTTGAGACTAGGAAGTCCCTAGGCCTGTCTACTGTGATTGTTACACCAGCTTTTAATTATTCTCCAGACAAAAATAAGCGACACGTATTTTTTTATGTGTCCATACGCACTTTTTTCTAAAGAGTGTTTCACCCCCTAAAAGGGCATATGGGCCCTTTATAAAAAAATACGTTTCACTTATTTTTGTCTGGAGAATAACGTACTAAAAGCTCATTAAAATCCGGATAGGATCCCTTTTTTTGTTAGATAATGTTAATGCCGGCGGTACTGTAACTTTCAAGTCTCATAACTCGAAAAATACTCATTAAAAGAAGGCTTTATTATTGTGTTTTAAAAAGCTATTGACACCAGTCATTAGAATCTGAAATAAAAAATAGGATGTTACATTTAAAAAAATTGATTTGATCTTGACCTGACTTTGGTAGTGCTACCGAAGATTAAATTGATGAGGTCAGTAGAGAGAATAGATCATTTTAAACCCATTTTTGTATGAAACAGAAATTGTTCTCTCAGAAACGCTTATTTTTTAAGAGTTTAAGGGATCCGGGATTCTACACCTTGAATATTAAGAAGGAATTCTTTCCTTCTATAATATAAAAATATTCTATACGTATAATTAAAAAGTATTCATAAGTTTGTTCGCAAAATGATTTCCTTCCTAAATTCTAGACAAAATCTCTGAAGAGAGGCCGTTCACCAGCTTCAAGCAACAACAACTCCCTGAATCAGCGCGACAATAACAACAAACGTTCAAATTATGGTACTTCCAGTCAGCAATGTGAGCTCTGCGAACGCGGTGAATTTGCGAACGAGGCCGAGCTGCAGGCACATAAGAAATTAGCTCACACGCCCCTTAAGCTATCCAACAAGGCTCTATCTACTTTGAGCATGACTTGTGGCTATTGTGGCGAAGTTTGTCGCTCGCGAAACGAGCTGGAATCTCACACGAGGATTCAACATGCATCTAATGAGTCCAGTGGACGTCACAAATGCAATATCTGCGACGAAGTATGCCCATCTGGCGCGAATCTGGCGGAGCACAAGCTCCAGAAGCATTGCAAGATCCAGCTGAGCGACACGTGCGTGGTGTGTCGTGGTTGTCTCACATCAGAAAGTCAGTTTCTGGACCACGTGCAAAGACACAGTCTGGATAATGTGGATCCGCAACAACGACTGGACAGTACGTTGCCTCATCTGCCCGCGCCATGCGTTGTATGTCGACAGACCTTGATCAGCGATTTGGAATGTCGTTTGCACGCGCGGCATCATCTACGAACGTCCTCAAGTTTGCGCAGTACCGGTTCCAGCCCGACTAGTCCTGGTGGTGACAAAGGTCAAAATCAAGGTTGCTGCCTCTGCTTGCGCGACTTTGCAGCCGAGGACTTCGTCAATCTACCACCCAATCCTGCCAGTACAAGCGGACAGCTGCTCAGAGTCTGTAAACCGTGTTACATGCGACATTCTCAGGGATTGCCTATTCTAAACTCGACGACCTATGAGCATAGGGCTAAATATGAGACGACTTGGCTCGCGAACAAGGACGGCCAGTGGGACGAAACTAAAGATAAGTGGGAGCACGAGAGAGGACTCAAAATAGAGGACCGATCCAGGAACGAAGGGAATACGAATAAGAAAAGGTGTGAAGATTGCGGAGTGAAGTTTGAAGACTTCGAAGAGGCAGAGAAGCACAGGATCGCTGAGCATGAAAAAGCTGTCGGTGGCTCGAATACCTATACCTGCATACAATGTCAAGTTAGTATAGAATATTTTACGTAATTTTAACAAGAGCTGGATGATGTAATATAAAATCTGAACCATGCCAATAAAAAAATTCAATTTTCACTTTGTTAAAATAATGATTATAAAGAAACGTCAAAAAATAAAAACTATATTATTAATTTATTATTAATTAATTAAAACATGTAATATCGACTGATATTTGTATTTCGATATTTTATTATGAATAATTTATGATATTTTAAGATTATAGAAGTCTTAGATTAAGAAGTCTTAGATTATAAAAACGGACTGTTATAGTTAATATCCTAGACTTGTTCTACTGACTTCATTTTAATACAAATTAATAGTAAATTACCATAATTAAAATTAAGATTTCATTATAATTTTATTTATTTTTCTTTTTTTGGTTTTTTAGAGACGATATCAGGTATTACTTTCCTTTTACACAGTCAGCCTTAAGTAATTTTCGACTTTGACTCTCAAGGTCGTCGACTTTTTCTATCGCTCATTACTCATTAAAAAGTTATTAACAAAACAATTTTTATAAACGCAATTTTTTAATATACGATATATATTTATACAGAGTATAAGTCTCGTTTCATGATATTTTACGTGATTCGATGTACGTATAATACATGTTAGGATTCTCAGAATAATAATAACATTGGAAAGCAAATTATTTTCAAGCATTACGCATATAATTCTTCGTTTGATTTAGCAGAGCGAATATATTGTTCAAAGATTTCCTTTATTTAACTTACAATTATGAAGATCTAATCAATTATTAAGCAAGGTCCATCTTACTTCTTTTTACACCTGCCTGGAGGCGCGTATGACTCTTACACGCAAAACGAGATCCATTCCATCTCCCCCTCTCCGCTCCCTTCCCTCGCCTAAAGACGTTCGACACGACTCTGCTCCGATGAAAGGAATTCTCTCCCTGATGAAAAAATTTCTCTGAATTTCTCCGAAAATTTTTCTGAAAATGTCTGAAAAGTCCATATTTTCAGAGACGTTGCAGAGCTTTTCAGAGAATTTTTCAATATAAATTTAGATATTTGTCAGAATATTTCAGTGACTTTTAAAGATTTTTATAAAATTTTTTACAATATATTCATAGACTTTTAGACTTTTTCAGTGTGATTTTCAATGTGATACTTGAAAAAAAATTTATATTTTAAGACTTATAAATTTTGTTTCTTTATTTAACAGAAGTTGTTTCATATAAGATACATGTAATGATTTTACCCGAAATTATTTTGAAAAATACACTTACCTAATAGGATTCGAACCTGGGACCTCTGGATTATAAGTCTTCTACATTACGTACTACACCCCACTTCTTCAACTGATAAAGCGTGTTATTTATATTTAAGTTTCAGAGACATCATTGAATTCGCATGAAATTCAGGAACATTCAGGAAAATGATTTTCAAAGGAATCCTCTGAAAGTCTTTAAAAAGTAAGATACTATTAAAATTCTATCTTCAGAGATAGATATCATTGAATTTCAACGAAATTCGAGGAGTTTAGACACTTGGAAATGATTTTCAGAGAATTTGCTGAAAGTCTCTGAAAAGTAAGAAACCATGAAAATTTTACTTTCAGAAACATTACTGAATTCTCGAGTTTCAGCGAAATTCAGAGACTTTTAGATACTTGGAGATGACTTTTGGAGAATTCTCTGATAATCCGTCAATTTCTTTGAAAAAGTCTTTGAATATTACTAAAAATCTCTGAAAAATGATTTCAAACATTTTCAACGAAGTTTTCAGAGACATTTGTTTACCAGGGTGCTTTAAAAACACAAATTATTTTTGTTATATAATTTTTGTGTTTCTAAAACATTTGTGTTTTAAAGTATTTCTCCGGCTACAATCGCGCTAGAAAATTAATCGCGTACAATCTACGAATATGCCTTTCCGCACGTATTTTTTGAAGAGAGAAATTTTTGAGGCGAACATACACACCCATAAATGTCATATCTGTGTGCACGAACTCTAGTCTACACTGAAGACAGTTGAAATATGGGAACAGCATATCCCTGTCTCGCCGCTCGGTGAGAAGGAGAAATTCATCAAATTACAAATTTAAACTACTCTAATTCAAAAATGCTAGGCCTTTCCATTTTTTTTTATAAGGTTCCTATAATATTTCTACATTATATATTTATTTTTTTTTAAATCTGTAGAAGATTTTCGTCGCAAAATATTAAAACGTTACTTTAGCAAGACTTGATATAGGAGTTTACGTGTTAAAAGCTGAAATTTTGAAGGTGAATATTTCCATTTCAGCACCGCTAAGGTCTTTGAAATTTTATTATATATACCATATAGATAAAATTATTTTAAACAAAATATCCAAATTTCAAAAAAATTTATAGAAACTCAATTTTTCGGAAAAATACTTTAAAGTAAAGAATTTCTGTCCGACTTTTCACGAAGTGAGTTTATTCTCTCCCTATCTAGAAACAAGGTAAAACATCATGTAAAACGAGCTTCACCTCATACTGCTGAAATACGTACCTTCTTTTTAAAAATTGCGTACCATTCATAAAAATTTTGTTAAAAATCTTTTAATTAACAACATGCGATGAAAAAAATCGATGATCTTAACTTCCTTGAGGATCAATGTCAAGATCAAGATCACTCAGTGGTCATTTGAAGTTGACTGTGTAAACGAAAAGTTTTACTCAATATTTTATACTCAGTTATTGCGAGGAGTATTGCTAAAGTCTCGGTAGTTTAGGCTTAGGACGGAATGCAAGAGATCCGGGTTCGACTCCCAGCCGAGGCAATATTTTTCGCATTAAGTTTATTACAATTTTTAAAATTAAATTTGGGAAATTTGGAGGGATTATTAATATTTCAGATTGCGTTGAAAATCTGACAACGGCTGATATCGGCACGCAATTATAATTTCAGAAATTAATTCATTTAAATGAATATATGATATATATAATAATTCAACATTTTAACATTCAGACCGTACTGGCGTTTCATATTTTAAAATAATGTATCTAACATAAACGGTCTTATTTTCAATCTTATTGTTTTCTCAATATTGTTTTTAAAATTATATCTTCAAGAATGTGAATATATTTCAAGGTAAAATACTACAATTCTTAGGTATCATTTTCAACTGAAGCCAAGATTCAGCAACACGTGAGGAAAAAACACTTGGAGGCATCCGGAAAAGCTTCCTTGGAGGCTTTACGTTGTCATTTGTGCTTATTCGAGGCCGCCAGTCCTATGCAGCTACAAATTCACTTAATAGAACACACTTTCGCCGGTTGTGCCGCTCTTAGCTGTTATATCTGCCAGTCGCTCTTCACAACTCCTATAGGTCTTCAGGTAATTTAACCGTCTACTGATATATCTCAAACGTAAAATAATAATTATTCACTCATGTTTGTGATCGTGAGCTCTTAGAGAAGAAAACGGTCATATAAACAACTTTAAAAACATGTGCAAAACTGACAATTTTCATTAAAATGAATTAATTTATTATTCTTTGAATGAAAATTTGACTTACAATCGCATTTTGTGCAAATTTAAAATTATTTTCTTATTGATCTTACTTTCTTATTGATTTTAGCTATAGACAATATAGCTTATTGTATATTGTGGCAAAATTATACCTTTCTTGTCATGCTTTTGTTTAATCAGCATCTCTTTTCTCTCATAAATTGAATTTATAATCCAGTAAACGAGAACGGATTGAAATGAATTGAAATGGATTGAAATGGATTCAGACTTTTAGAAATACGCTTTCGCAAACATTAAAATGAATCTTTTTCAATTCAAATGCATTTCTATTTATTTATACGAATTGGATGAAGCACATTTTTATGTTAATCTAAAAATAATATCAGTTTTTCTGTGCCTAAATATTTCTCAATTCAAAATTTTATATAGAAAATTCAGTTTCTCAATCTAATTAAATCCAGTTGAAGCCACTTAAATCCAATTGAATTCAAAAAAGTTTTTGTTATTTAAAATACATATTCAAATTCATAAAATTTGATCAATTTTATTTGATTCTCGTTTGTTATAGGAAATGAATAGCTGCAGTTATAATATATCTAAAGATTTTTTAAATTAGATATTGCAACTTCTATATTTAGCTCCTTGATTACGAATAGAACATTTAAAAAATTTGCTGAAACAATTATAAATCTTGTAAAATAAAGGAAGAGAAATAAGTCTTATTACAAACAAAATTAAATTCCTATTCTTGCAAATACAGTTACTATTCATCAGCCATATTTAATAAAAGTGGTAGACACTTGTTCCAAAAGCAACTAAAGTCTTTTCTCCAGCTGTAAAAACATTACGTGCATTCTATTTTAAATAGGAATTGTATTTCTCATTATATGTTTTGCAGGGAATGGAAGTAATTCATTATTTGTAACGGAGTTACAAGTTACTTTTTGAGTATCTTTATTGGTAATTGCATTACTTTTTTTTTGTTAACTATAATGATAACTTAGTTACATTTTTTGGTTCACGGTAACGAATTTTACAGTTATTTTTATCGTTACTTGACACACGATTGGACATGGTTCGATTAGACATAAGCCATTTCATAGCGCTTGAGACTAGAAAACTCCTAAGTACTCGTCTGATTGGTAGTCGCTTTTAAAAAAGTAACGGAAAAGTAACGAAAAGTTACTTTTTCAAGTAACGACAACTGTAACGAGTTACTTATAAAAATCGGTAACTAGTAACTGTAACTGTTTACTTCTTCTACTCAGTAATAAGTATCTGTAATTTATTACTTTTAAAAAGTAACTTTCCATTCCCTGATGTTTTGTCAAATAAAATAATTTCTTTTCTTAATTTTCTTCATTTTCAAAAAAGTTTTGATAATTATGCAATATAAGGGACTACTCTCTAATGACTTTGATCTTGACATATATTGTCAAGGTCATCATTCCGAGTGACCTTGAACAAATTTTAACTCTCGCTTTGTTAAAAAATTGTTAACAAAAAAAGTTCATAAAGAAATATGGTTTTAAAACAAAGAATTTGTGTTTGTAAAGCAGACATTCCTAGAAAGAAAAGTAAATATATCATCACGCAGTTGACTAGACTAACTTTTGTAAAGAGAGGGAGGGGGGGGGGGTAATTCATATAATTTAATAACTTAATAAAACTATTGTACACATAAATAGGGAACAATGTCAATTGTTTGTAAAAGGAAATTTATGTTTGTGAAGTAAAGTATTTGTATTTTTAAAACAGAAAACTTGTATACTTATTCTCTACTTTAATAAATATTCAATTACAATAATCTGGCTTGCCAGTTCAATATGAATGAATCAATAATTAACAAACAACCAAATTGGCGAAAAAGGAATTATTGTCCAAATCGGTGAAGCAAAATTATATAAGAAAAATTATATAAACAATTATATAAGAAATTAGTTTGCGCTGTTAAAGCAGGGAATAGTCATGTCTAAAAGTTAGGTTTTATTAATGTGAACTCTTTTTGTTAATAACTTTTTAAAGAACAACGCGCAACAGCTAAAATTTGTCACTCGGGGTCATGATCTTGACAATATATGTCAAGGTCATTGCAGGGTAGTATACTATCTCCCCTATACTACTAATTAATAAAGTTCTTATTGAAGATTTAAATGAGATTTATAATAAGTTTTTTCATCTCAACAAAACAAATTTCAACAAGATAACAACTTTTGTCAATGAGTTATTCAAATATCATATAGCAAATCAAGAATTTATTATTTCGTTCACTAAACAATGCATCTGTTTGCAGAATCATATGCTGCAAGAACACGGACTAGACGCGAGACCGTACGATTGCTCCAAGTGCACACTCAAATTCTTCTTCAGCGCGGAACTGGACCACCACGTACTGACCTTTCATCATCCGGGAGAAGAGATCCACTCTTCGTCAGTCGAGAGCGCTCATGAGACGAAGACTCGCGAGTCGAAGAAGCGCGATGATGATGTAACGGTGAAGGAGGAAGTAGTGCAAAGTGGTAAAGAAAAGAACGAAGAGGAGGAGGAGGAAGTGAACGTGGATGATCAGATGGGACATCACGAAGAGGCTGAACGAAATGAACAGAAACTGAAGACAGAAATAAACAACGAAGCGACATCCGGCAGGATGGAATCGTGACTTTCTTCAGTCAGCATTACGTTTCGTTCCATTTTAGGATTAATTGATTATTAATAATTGATTATTCAAGTTTGCTATCATCATTTTAAATCTCATTGATAATAATCGCGCAGGCTGTGTCATATATTGTGAGTAGTAATGCCGCAGGAAAATTTATCACATGTCATGAAAATGTCACTAGATGAGTATGTACGACAGCAAGGAAATACACAAAATCAACTAGCAACACGAATTTCTGCCGCCAAATTAACTGTATTGTGATTGGCTGAGTTTATGCGATACGCTTGTCAATCGCAAAAAATTGAAGTTATCTTAATTCTATACAATATGAGTTCTTGCGACTGCGTCGCAAGCGTAGGATTAGAAAAAAAGAACAATATTATATAACAATAGTTCTGCGAAATTCTCGTACGACAGTCTGTACGACTATTGTAGACGAGGCTTTAAAAGACGGATATTCTTTATAATAAAGTCTCGTAAATATCGATTTGCGGATAGGCCTGATGAAGTTCGATACAGTATTAATTAAGAATATTATCGAGGAAAATTGCCGTTCTTATAATTATTCCAAATGGTTGGTTTCTTACATAGCGGTAATAAAACTTCGATATAATTTGTTATACGATATAAGATTGCTTTTTTAACATTTTTTCTCAGATCTTTATATCAATTTCGTGTTTAAACGCTGAATATTCACATTTTCAAGAAACATAGATTTATTTATGTTAAATTCGATTAGTGAATAATTGGAATTCATGTTACATTGTTTCGAATAAGCTTTATTTATGCTTATGATTATGATTGTAGAAATACGTAAGCTGTTGGAAAAGTTTCTGCAAACAATATGAAAAAAAACATGTAAAATTTGATAAATGGCTTTATTGTTTTTCGAAGTATTCACCTTTTTTAGATCGATACATTTTTGCATACGCTCAATTTCGAAACATTTTTTCCATTCTGAGGCTGCAATCTCAGAAATCAGTATACAAAATGTTTCAACAGCTGCTTCAGGCGACTCAAATCGCTTACCACGCATCTTCTTTTTAATATTTGGGAACAAAAAGAAGTCATTAGGTGATAAATCAGGTGAATACGGACAATGAATCAATTCGACATTTTTACTGGACAAAAAATCAACGGTTTGACGTACTGTGTGACAGCTGGCATTGTCATGATGAAGGATGCGACGATTTCGGTTTGTTCTACGCAATTCATTTATGACTTCTAGTAAACAAATTGTTGTACACCAATCAATATTTATAGTTCTTGATCTTCTAAAGCCACGGTTGCCACATGTCCGGTATAACTGAAGAAACAAGCAATTATTTGCTTGACAACACTGCGTGAACGAACAATTTTTGTTTCGGTTCATTTTGAAATAGCCAAACAGTGGATTGTTGTTTATTTTCGGGCTCATACGAATAGATCCATGTTTCGTCCCCAGTAACGATGTTATACACCAAATTTGACTGACCTCGATTGAATTTCTTGAGCATTTCTTTGCTCCATTTAACGAGTCTGTTTTTGAGCTTCGATCAAATTAGATGGAATCCAACGACTGCAAAGTTTCCGTACGCTCAAGTGATCATACAAAATCGTATGTATTGCTTTCATATCAATGCCTAAGGATGCTTGAATCTCGCGGTATGTCATATGGCGATCTCACTCAATCATTTCACGCACAGCATCAACATAAGTGGCAACAACAGACGTGGATGAACGATCTTCACGGAATTCGTCACAAAGAAAGATACGCCCACGCTGGAATTCGGCAAACCAATTATAAACAGTCCTATTGAATGATGCTTCATCCCCAAAAGTCAAATAAAGTCGATCGATGCATTATTTCAGAGTTAGATTACATTTGTAATCGTAAAAAATCATTGCCCGAACATTTTCACACGAAATTTCCATTTTCTCACATTGGGAGTACAAATTAGTTCGGTCTCTTTTTTTGTGTTCAAAAATGCATTTATTTCAAAACAAAATGAATGAACAGATTAATTAAAGTATTGTCGCTGGCTACTACTTTTTCCCATCTCTCAGGCAATTTTCGAATTCTATCTCGAAAAAATAATTCGTCTTTGGAGGCGATCCAATTTTCGATTTCTGCGAAAGAAGTGAACCGGTGACTTGCCAAATCGTGCTGCATCCTTCGGAACAACCAGTAATCAGAAGGAGCAATGTCCGGAGAATACGGCGGGTATGGTAAAACATCCCATTTTTTCCAAATTTTTTTACGACTTTTGCGACATGAGACCAAGCGTTGTCATGAAGAAAAATAATTTTATCATGTTTTTGCTCGTATTTCGGCCGATTTTCTCGCAATGCACGGCTCAAACGAATCAATTGTAGCCGATTCCGATCGCCCGTAATGGAATCGCAAGGTTTCAGCAGCTCATAGTAAACAACACTCTTTTGGTCCACCAGATACAGAACATGATCTTCGAACCATGAATGTTCAGCTTTGGTGTTGATGTTGAGGTCGATGGCAACGATTGACCGGGCTGAGCGTAGTATTTTTTTCTTCTTGGGGTTGTATAAAATATCCACTTCTCATCTCCAGTCACAATCCGATGCAAAAAACCTTTTCTTTGTTGTCTTTGAATCAGCTGTTCGCAAGTGAAAAATCGCCTTTCAATGTCTCTCGATTTCATAAGGCACCCAATTTCCTTGTTTTTGAATTATTCCCATGGCTCTCAATCGTGCAGAAACGGCTTGTTGAGTTACTCCCAATGATTCTGCAAGCTCCTCTTGCGTTTGACTCTGATCTTCTTCGAGTAATGCCTCTAATTCTTTGTCTTCAAATTTTTTTGGCTGTCCAGAGCGAGGCTTGTCTTCAACGCTGAAATCTCCATCCTTGAAACCATTCCCTACATGATTTATCAGTTGGAGCAGTGTCACCATAAACTTCGACAAGTATTCGATGGGCTTCAGCTGCACTTTTCTTCCAATTAAAGCAGAAAATTAGAACCTCCCGCAAATGCTGCTTGGTTAATACAAAATTCGACATTTCAAACACAGTAAAAATCAAGGTTTTTATATAAAACTCAAAGCGATATAAACTGAATATTATTAGCAGATGTCTAATCTCTCTAAAAACGCCAAAATCAACTGTCACTATGAACCATTCACAACAGGAGCTATCTTTTGGATAACGGACCGAACTAATTTGTACTCTCATAACTTCTTTTAAAATACTATGCAAACAAAACTAGTTGGCTTGGGTACAAATTGTCAACTGAATTATAGGTTAAAAATGTCTAATTGTACGGATATGATAGTAGCAGAACGTTGGAGCCACTGGAAGTATTAGATTGCAGAAACTTTTCCAGTAGCCTACGTACAACGTGTAAGTTGTTATTGTTTTTTTTTTCTGAATACTTCGATGAATGGTAGAGAGAGAAAGAGAGGGAGAGAAAGAGAGAGAGAGGTATGTTTGGCTGCTCTAGTGAAGCTCGACCAACTGCCAAAGTTAAAGCAATCATGATGTACGTCTTAGACTCAATTACACTAACATTACTTTGACTTTAATTCAGATTTGAAACTTTCTTTCTTTTTAAAGCCGAAAGAAATAAGGACAGAGTTTTAAGCCTTGCTTAAAATCAAAGTAATATGTTGGTGCAATCGGGCCTTAAATGAATGTATGTACACTTATATACATATGTATATATCAGTACTAAACTTGTTAAATTTATATTATATATATGTTATTATCTAAATTTTGAAAACTGAAAGAAAGAAATTCAATGCGTGCCACATCTCAGTAAATATCAACAATAATATAATATCAATGTTATTTCACACCTTTAACAATATAAATATAATATATGTTTTATATATATATATATATATAACAGTTATATTGTTAAATGTGTATATAAAATGATTACATTGAAATTATATTACTATAAATT
>NW_011626955.1:467266-479035 GCF_000204515.1 Acromyrmex echinatior
ATATCTTATATCAACCAAAATGAATGAAACTTTGACAGATGATAGTAAAATGTTCAACCTTTAAAATGCATGTTTGAACGCACAGATGTCGCCACTGGTTGCTGAGATGTGGTCCGGGAACATATTTGTCGCACTGTGTATACAGGTTGTCTCTTAAGATGGGTCGGAGCCACATTAAGGGCGGAGAATGGATCAAAGGGAATAAAAAATTCTTATACCATTTTGAGATACTCGCTATAGTTTTCGAATTAGAAAAGAAAACATCTAAGCCAATATGCGGTTAAGCCACGCATTCGTAGGACGGCCTACATTCGAGCGGCGACGATGGCGGCGCGCAAGGAGGGAGAAAGAGTACTTCGTCCTATATACGAGGGCAAAGTGAAAAGTAACCGACCTCAACATGAAAACATGAACTATGTACAAAGTTTTTAGTTAAGTACCAAGTGTTATATATCAAATTACTCGTATTAAAAATATCTATAATTTATACTTTGACCACTTTTCTGAACAATTCATAGCTAAAAAGTTAGAGTCAAAAATATGTTAGCGCTTTTTTTCAAATCTGCCGCAGCAACTTATAAGCCTACCGACCCTATGCTAACCTATAGAGAAAAATGGTCAAGGCAGAAATTGTAGCCGCCTTTAATGTGAGCAATATGATATATAACACTTGAATATATACCGAAAAGTTTGACTTCGATGGCGGCATCTTCAACAACAAGTCGTACTTTTTTTCTTAAATTTTCGTTTTTTGCTTTTTTTCTTCTTATGGTTTTTTGGCTATAACTTTTTAGCTGTGAATTGTTTAGCAAAGTGGTCAAAGGAGAAATTATAGATATTTTCAATGCGAGTAATTTGATATATAACACTTGGTACTTAACTGAAAACTGCGTTCATGTTCATGTTTCATGTTGAGGTCGATTACTTTTCACCTTGCCCTCGTATATATATATATATATATATATGCATAAGAGCACTTCGTCCTATATATATACATGTATATACATACAAGGTGAGTCTAATAAAAAGTTCACCACATTTTCTAAAATGATTAGATAGTTAAGGAAGATACCTATTATTAAAATTGTAGGATAAGTAGAGGACATATTTTAATGATCTTATGATTTTAACTTTTAACTACATAAGTGGATCATTTGGATCCGAATGTGAAAATTTTAGTCTGCTGCTATTTTTGTATGATTAATACTGCAGAGTTGAAGTGAGGGGATAAAAAACTTGGAAACCTTTTTCTGTCGATTGCCGTGATGCAGTTGTTTCGTTATTGTCTTGACGTTAATTGTAGTGCAATAAAAGTTTGGCTTGGATAACTTACGAGATAACTTGGAATCCTCAAATTTGACGATTTTTGCCGAAAGTGAAAATTCGTTTTCTAGTTAGTGCCTATTTATTAGTATTCAAATATATGTGTTATCTTCTCATAATTAAAACATATTCATTATCAAAAAAAAGCATAGCGAGAGAGGCGTCTTGGTGAAATGATCACTCTATTTTCTTAGAGTTATAAAATTGTGAGTAAATAATGTCAAAGTCATTATATATTTAATATAAAATATTTTCATTATATTTTTTTTTGTAAAAAGAAAGTATTTGACATACCACTGATATCATTTTTCGGAATAGGTATAAAAATGCCCCCACTTCAGTGGTGCAAATAATTATACTTTTAAGTTCATATTTTTCTCTTTCCAAAACATTATTTATTTTTATCCGTATCTTTTTTTATTATAAAGATATAATTTTTTTTAAAAAACTAATTATTATATACTTTTTTCACAAATTGTTCTTTAATATTTTTTGGCAAAACTTTTTCAATTATTTTATTATTAAAATTTTTTAATATCTTAATTCTATACATTTCATCCAATTTTTTTTAAATTTTATTAAAAGAAAATATTTTCCATTGAGATTTGTGATAATTACAGAGCCAGTCAAAAACGTCGTGGGTGACTTAGACTTCGATATATAAATTAAGACCCGTATTCAGAATGCGTTTTTATCAATAAAAGCTTTTATCTTTGAAATTCAATGGTATGCGTAACGTAAATTATAGCATGTTAGCGCGTCTGAATACGGACCTAAGACTCTAAAACAAGATATGTAGATGAGGGTTAAATGTCCTTAGTTTTCATATTACTAGTTTTCATACAATAAAAAAACTTTTTTTTAATGAAAGAGGTATTTTTTATTCATTCTATCGATGATGCACAATGAGTTGAATAACTTTTTTAATGGGGAATATATTTTATAAATAAGAAATGAAAAATGAATTTCCATAGATTGTCTTTATTTAATGGACAGTACAAAGAATGAGTCAAAGATTACATTAGTTATAGAATAGAAAAATAAAGGCAGTGTAGCGCGCGCGCGCGCCAACATAAAAGCATTGGAAGAACTAAAGATACTTACGTCCAAGCTTCATATGTGTAGGATAGGTGGATAGGTTTAGAAAAAGAAGGAATAAGAAGGATAGAGCATGGAAGGATGTTAGAGCAGACGCTTTATCGCATACATCCGCGGGAAGGGGATGGAACGAGTCTGGAATATGGGTCAACATCTTAAAGGGACGCTGTAACACTTATTTCCAACGAACAATGCGAACGTTGGTCCGAATTTTAAGTCAAGGAACTTAATCCTTATAACTCGGGACCAGACCATATGCAATCTCTCACGAGGAGTGGGAGTCGGTACGAGATCTTACGATTCTAAAATAAATAGAGATTGAGACACGTCATAATAAAAGTATTCTAGTTTATTACCCAACAAACGAGAATGGATTGAAATAAATTGGAATGGATTTAGATTTTCAGAAATATTGATTCACGAATGTTGAAATGAATATTTTTCAATCCTGAATGCATTTTTATTCATTTATAGGAATTGTGCATGAAAAATATCTCTATGCCTTTCAATCTAAAAATAATATTAGCTTTTTCTGTGCAAAACACACACATTGTGAATACCGTTCAATTCAAAATTATGAATAGGAAATGCAGTTTTTCAATCCAATTGAATCTAATTGAATCTAATTGAATCCAATTAAATCCAAAAATGTTCGTCCTTTATACTTATTCAGATAGAAAAAAATTTCAATCCATTTTAATCCATTCTCGTTTGGGTATTAACCCAAAAATTTCTTAGTATTATATACTTGTAGTATACAATACTTTAAAGTAAACGTATCTGTGTTTGCGACTAATATATTATAAGAAAAATCTAACTTTTAACAAGAGTTGTACATTATCAGTTGCATCTGCATTGGTAATTATTATTTTAACATGTTATAAAAGTAAGCTAGTATTCTTGAAAAATCTTATATTTTTAATTCATCTTATTGTAGTATTTATTTTTATAAACTAATTACTATGAGCTATTATACATTGCGAAACGCGGTTGATCATTAATCGCAGATTTACTAATTAATTATATAAAAGACTAGTACAGAATTAATTACATAAAAGACATGAGGTGACTGGTCAGTTACAGCATTTCATATTTCTTCTGGATCAAAATAATCGGAACCGATTATGTAGGCATCTGGTAGGAAAGGTTATGTTGCACGTGAAAATTTGTTAATTAAGGACTCAAAAGAATCATCGGGATGAATGAGGAATTCGCGGTAGAGGAGCGGGAAACTCTTTCAGGAATTCTATGCTAGAGGTTGAGTCATCCGGTGACAATGGTCGAGGATGGATGGATGGATTGAATAAAAGAGTCGGGAGTTAGAGATGGGGTGTTAGGGAAGATTCGCTCCGTCAGAGCGTCCGAAAACGCGGATGACGGAGATCAAGGAGGAGGTGAAGGAGGGGTGAAAGAAAAGGAGGAGATATCGTCTCTAATGCGTCTTGGTTAACAAATAGAGTCGGCGAAGCCGATGACTAAGGTGATGAAGGCAATGCGTCTTTGGCTAGGTGACTCTGATTCCGAGAAGTCTCAAGGTACTCCTGGTATACTTGGTCCAGAAGTCTCCGCGTTTCACGGCTTCTAAGCAAACTCTTGTGAGAGCAGTTTTAAGCGTAACTATGATTTTACGTTGGGTTAGGCTTTACAGTGAATATACAGATATATAAATTAAGAGGGGACTTATTGCTACTCAGCAGGTTTTGGCTCTCGAAGATGATTGTCGGAGATCCGATCTCTGTAAACTCCAAGGCCTTCAAATTTATCCTCGGTAATAAAAAGTGGTCTCAGCTGGATATTTGATGAATGTTTGTGATGTCTCGTGAATGTTTGGACCTAAGGGGAGGGTTGACTCAGCAATTTGGAAGCTTCGAATGAGTCACTTGACAGTATCGCAAATAAGATCGCTTGAATTAACTAATCGCGGCTCATCACTAGAATCGGTTAAGCGCTCTGGTTACGGACCAGCAGAGTGTCGGTTGGTTAAGTAATTTTTACTATATAGTTGCGAACCGACAGAGTTTCGTGTCATAGATAGAATTTGACTGACTGTCTGTTCGCGAAGGACCTCCTTTTTATATTCGCAAATTAGTAGTGCATGTCTCGCATATGTTATTGATCTAATCTAGGATTAGGATTAAGAGTATCAGTTGTGAAATGGGATACTGAGATTGTCTAAAACAACTTTCGTCATTGACCATTTGCCAGATGTTCAATAGTTTAAAGCCACATGTGTCATTTATTACAGACAACTGTTGTTTCAGTTTGTAATCTTTAATCTATTTACTTCTCCTGTTTCTCAGGATAAAGTTCTTTTATTCGATATTTGGTTCAAATATTTAATCCATCAACTTCGTCCTGAGTGGATTATTAGTCTAAAAAGGCAAATGTTATTCGACTCATCACTATTGTAACTTCTTATGCTAGAAACAAATGGTCTATCGGTATTACTTGTTAATAACTTTTATGATGGTGACGAAAATTCTAATCGTAGAAAAGAACTGTGAAATCTGAACGTAACAATACTAATAATGAGATAATGGAGTGCATTTATATATTCTAAAAGCCCCTCTCCCCCACCCCTCATGAATGTACAACATTATATTTTTAAACTTAAATCTTTTGGTAGCAAACCAATTCTGTGATATAATAAAAATGTTTAGTATGATACATTGATTTAATAAGTCTGCTATCATCTCATCTGTACTTGACAGAAATATATACTTTCTTTTAATATAATCTTTAACCAAATAAAAACGAATATCTATATATAATACTTTAAACATTGAGTACAATTAAAATCCTTTGCAAATGAAATTGCACTCTGATTATCACACGCGGTGACAATTGGTTCTCGTACAATTGCTTCAACAATATAGGCTGTATGATAGTCAAAAAAAGCATTTTTGCAAGAGAGACGTCTTGATAAAAACGATCACTCTATTTTTTTGGAGTTATAAAATCGTGAGTAAATAATGTCGAAATCATTATATATTTAATATAAAATATTTTTCATTACATGACATAGCCTCCTTGCATGCGAACGCGAAAGCCATCAATTCTGCGTCAAATGTTGTAGTAGCAGCAGTAATTTTCTGTCTACTGAGTTGAATTTTCATAAAATTTGTAAAATTACAATAAGGATACAAATCAAGTAATTTACAAATATTGCATAAACTACATAATTTATTAACTAACAAACGTTTCGATCTATTCTAGTTCGAGATCATTATCAATGTTGATAATATATTTGAAATCGTAAACGCATAATATAAAATGTATATGGAACATGAAAAATAAAAACTCTGGTAGAATATGGTAACAATGTAATTTGATAAAACTATTATACAGTTACAATATTTTACAAGAATTTTTATTTTTCATGTTTCATATAAATTTTATATTTGCGTTCACAGTTTCATAAATTTAAATATCAACATTAATAATGATCTTGTGTTAAGTCAAAGCATTTGTTAGTTAATAATTTTATGTAGTTTATAATATATTTAATATTTGTAAATTACTTGGTTCATAGCTCCTTATAATAATTTCGAATTTTCTTCGAATCTTTAAGCCGCTTCTAACTATATATTAATTTAAAACTTAAAAGAGATATTAAAATATAAAGTTGTTACCTCGATTCTTAAGTTAATAAATAATTATAACTGAAGGTTTCTAATGTTACCATTATACTTTATATTTTATTTTTACTGAAAAGATCGCAGTAAAGGTCGAAACGTTTGACCTTATTTATGAAGGTATTTTTTTAATGTTTTTAGTTTTCATTTAATTGTAATTAACTCTTAACCGAGTAGTTTCGAGTAGCGGATAGGTACTCCTATACAGTCCCGGTAGAGGATCTATCTCAGAGCTAGCGATCTTATCCATGCGAGCTCGAGACTTTCTTTCTACCCAAAATGCCAGAGAAGCCTTGTCCCTTAATTCCATCTACTCCTGATCCTAATTTCCCATATTCTACACGCAAAAGAAAGTGGAGCCCCATTGTGTTCTTATTTGTCTCAAGAACACTCATGAATCATGAAGAGAAGGAATAAAATATTATAGTTATGTCAAGCAATCCAACTAGTAATTAGCGCTTCTCAGATTTCGGGCCTGAAAGTGTGAAATGGACTACCGGCCATGGGGAGCAGGAAACCAGGCACCATATGGAAAATGGGTTACTGAAATGATAAAGAAAATATGGGAAACCACCAAATTTGGCACGTGGAATGTGCATTCGATCCTAGAAAACTAGCAATCGTGGAGAGGGAGATACTGGACACAACAATAATGGGGATCGCCGAAACCCACTGGAAAGGATATTTTACAAGTAGAAGCGGAAATACAATATATTTCTCTGGAAATGAAAATACATCAACGAATAGCTATCATCGTGAATAAAAACATAAATAACACAATCATTAGATATGAGGCAGTCAGCGACCGAATTATTACTGTTAAGATAGATGCTCAGTCAACCCATATAAATATAATACAAATATATGTTCCGACTAGTGACTACAATGAAGAACATATAGAGGAATTCTATGGTAAAACTAGAAGAGCTTATAAAAAAACTACCAACCCGAGAAATTGTCATATTTATGAACGATTTCAACGCAAAAATTGGAGACACCATCACAGATACGTAATTTCGCAAATCTGTGGAACGATTTGGATTAGGATCCAAAAACGAAAGAGGCGAGCGCCTAATCTAGCTCTAAATTTTAACGTCGAGAACAACTTCTTCATCTGCAACTCGGGATTCTAACACCACCCTTGGAAATTATATACATAGCGCTCTCCCGGAGACATCCAACACAATCAAATAGATTACATCATGATAGTACGAGATGAAGAACATCGATTAAAGATACTAAAACATACCCAGGCAGAGATTACGGCAGTGATCATCAGTTCTTGACAGCAGACTTGAAACTCAAGTTAAAAAGACCAGCACCAAAAGCTTGCGAAATAGATGACATCTGAAAGCGGACACTATATATAAAAATGAAGCGAACTCAAGAATGAAAAACGCCATTGGTAACATACAAACTATTGATGATGCCCAAACTATTTGGCTCAAAATGAAGAATGCCCTTGAAAAAGCGGCTGCGAAGGCAAGTGAACTGTCTAAAGTCAAGAGAAGGAAACCATGGAAGTGAAACGACGACACGTGAAATATCATACAGACACGAAAAGAATATAAAAAAACGGGGTTACATTCTGCAGAAACAAACCAAAAATACAAAGAAATAAGCAAAGAATAAGAAGAAAATGTCGAAATGATAAGAATCAACACCTTGCTGCAGCAATGAAATTTGCAGAGAACTGGAGAGACATAACGTAAAACACGAAATCAAAGATATGTTCGTAAAGCTGAGACAAATCACTAGGAAATTCCAACCTCAACACAAAACAAGAGATGACAAGAGAAGGCTCTTGGCGGACAACGAAAACATAAAGAAGCAATGAAAAAACTATTACGAAAAACTATTCAAAGACGAATCCATGGAAAACAACACAAACAGAGAAATCCCAGAAATCCCGTTTGATCCTAAACTTGATATTACAACTCAAGAAATGGAAGCTGCCCTAAAGAAAATAAAACCTTGTAAAACCTCCGATAACATCGTAATCGAAATGATAACAGCCCTTGGAAAAACAGAAATCGAAATCATGCTCTGTAACAAAATATGGCATTCATGCAACTGACCAAAAGGACGGACAAGCTCGATATATGTTCCCTTTTATAAAAAAGGGTTCAAGGTCCGCTGTGAGAACTACAAAACGATCTCACTTATCTCACATGCTAGCAAGGTAATGCTACAAATAATTAACGAACGCCTAAAGGCATACCTGTATTTCCAAATACCATAAGAACAGACAGACTTTATGCCTCAAAGAGGCACAGTATTGAACTATGCGCTAAATCATCGAAAAATGCAGGGAGTATAATGTAAAGATTTATCTTTGCTTTTTAAATTACAGCAAAGCTTTTGACTGCATGCAATAGTAAAAAATGTGGATGATATTAGACAAAATGGGGACACTACAACACCTGATTACCTTAATCAAAAATCTGTATACAGATAATCAAGCCAAAGTTAAGATCGGTGCCGAACTATCGAAGAATCCTTCAGCATACAGAAAGGAGTGCGGCAGGGATGCATCTTGAGTCTCTTACTATTCAACATCTATGGTGAGTAGATAATTAGGAAAGCGACGGAAGACTAGACGAAAGGCGTAACAATAGGCAGCAAGAAATTATGATATTTCGATATTTCGATGACACCACACTTCTCACGCAACTGTAGAGGAACTAATAGAACTCCTAAAGAGAGTGGAAATCAGCAACGAAGTGTAAGGCTTCAAATTAATAAAGATAAAACAAAATTATTATTTTATTAGATTATTATTAATAATCGCTGTTTAATAAACAGCATGCAAAGAAAGGAGAATAAGGAAAGGAGAATAATAGAAATTTTTTTTTAAAGGAGTACGGACTAAGGCTGCGATAAGCTATTCGGTTTGATTCTAACCTTCTAAAAAAAACTTTAAACGTCAATCATTTATTTATAGCCAATAAAATATATCGCTTAATCTCTGATAACCTATAATCCTTTATAATTAATTAGACATCCTCCGAAATCTTTAACCTCTGATAATGAATTCGGAATAAAGACACGGATATTAACAATGATAACTGGAAATACATATAAGTAGGGATAAACATAGGTAATAAGAGGCAAGCATCATGAACTGCATCGTCCATTCGAACACGACGAAGCGACGCAATTGCGCAATTTACTGGAGACAGGAACATCAGTGCGAATACGCATATACAAATTATGACGTCATCAAATCAGAGACAACTTTTGAACGACACACCGTCGAACACACCGGGACTGTGGCAACAGGTGTTAGAGAGGGAGGATTATCCAACGATAACGAATCAACGAGAAACGTCGATCTCCATTGCACCGAGACACTACACAATTCGATTGACGCGTTTGGCAGGGGAGAAACACATAGACGCGGAACAGATAGACTCCGTGAAAAATATAGCTCGAAGAGTACACAACTACAGCTACGCACCGAAACCTCTGTGGCCACTGGATTCAAGTTTCCAACTCCTGGGGGATGGGAATGGAAAAACTATCTACGTCGTCTTGACAAATATAAGTTCACAGAAGATTCGCAAAGATCTCTTGAACGGTACATTGGGAGTTTTAAAAAACAATTGGACATCGGCGTGGACATGGATCGAAACAACATCGGAAAAATATCCACATCCACCGATAAATATCAAAACGATAACAACGACAGAAGTGATAGAAGCGATCACGCAATTTCGCCAACAATTGGAAAATCGCATGGAACAACACGTACAGATAGGATGGAAGAAGAACCGAGTATACATAATAATGGGTCACCTCGCAGAGGATCGCCAGGAACGAGCGTTACCACCGAAGAGCAAAAACGAAGAAGCGAGAGTATCACGCGCAGCGCCAGCGAAACCGAGTGGCAGCAAGGCGTGGGCGACGATCGTGGCGAGAAGAAAAAGAAAACAAAAACAAACGGAAATGGAACTATTAGAGGGCGACGAGGAAATTCTCCTAGCAACAACAGGTAAGGGAATCGGATATTAAGTACAATAATACGATTGACTAATATACGTCTCTCTTACAGAACCTATCACTGGACGTGCATCCTCCACAAAAAAAATCAGGACGGAAAAAGGAGAATCGACAGAAAAGGAAGACAACCCAATTTTGAATACTTCGACCACGGAACACACTGGCACATCGTCTTCGGAGCATCAAAGGACAACAACGTCGTCCGACAAAGAGGACATATCGCTAAGCACATGCGTGCGACTGCTGCAGGACACACGGAAATTAATATCACGTGTCAACGCATTCGACATCTTCGGAACTTTATTCTATATTGCATCAGGTCGGAACATTCAATTACTCTGGAACTAAAATCGGACCGGAATTAAAGGACTTCGACGAAGCGATCAACGAATTGTCTGTACATAGACCGAAAGAGGACGGAAATTACGAGGAATGCATTCAATACATCGAACAACGGAGAGACGAACGAACAATACGCATCGGAACGGAAAAAAGGAAAAACGTCGTAGAAGCAATAACAAATCTCATAGAGGAGAACGAGATATGGACGTACGTGGAATGGGAACTTAAGATCAATTATGACACAAAGGAGGAATTATTAAAGGAATTCGGATTACAAACCGATACGTATGCACACAAAATCATAAGAAACAAACGAAACACGGACACGAGCCAGTACAAGTACGCGTCGTACGAAACTATAGTCAATAGAGATTGCGAAGACAGATATGAATTGAAGACAGATGAAAATTACGCATTATTTCGCCCGTGTATATAAAATTAAAAGTAATATAAAAGGCTCTGTAGTAATAAGAAAAGGTAGTATAAAAGAAGGGCAAAGAGCCAATGACGTATATAAAAAAATTATAATTCAAATAAGAAGACTTAATACAAAAACAATTAAAATACAATAAAGAAGGAAGAATTTAATTAGCTTTGTTAGAAATAATAGTGTTGTAATTATTGATAAATTTCGGAATGATTTTCCTAAGAACGACTCGAATGACAAGTTGTTGTGCGATTGGGTAAGGACAACTAAACTATTTGTAAAAGATCATCCCGAAATTTTAATTTCCAAAGCTGATAAGGGGAATGTCACCGTTGCTCAGAATAAATTAGAGTACATATCCAAGATGGAATTGATGCTTTCGGATAAGAATACTTATAAATTAATAACGAAAGATCCTACTAAGAAACTTACGGGTGAGTTACGTAACTTGCTTGGTAGATGGAAAGGAAAGGGAGTAATAGATGATTTGACGTATCGGAGGTTGCGGACGACTGATGGGGTCATTCCTAGGGCTTATGGTGTGACTAAGATACACAAACAAAATTATCCGTTGAGAATTATTGTCTCATCGGTAAATAGCCCGTTATATAATTTGGCATTATTTTTGCATGGCATTATTGCAGATTCTATACCGGAGACGCCCAGTTACATAAAAAACAGCTATGATTTGATCAAGAAACTTAAAAATGTAAAACTGGAATCAGATTCCGTTTTGGTTTCCTTGGATGTAGTATCCCTTTTCACTAACATACCTATAGATTTGGCATCTGATAGTGTGGTTGTGAGGTGGGATGCTATATCTAAGAAAACTAAGATTCCTTTGGACGAGTTTCTGATAGCCTTTCGTATGGTTCTGAATTCGACATTTTTCATTTTTAACAAAAAAATATATTAGGTGTTGGAATTAATTCGTAGCGTTTT
>NW_011626955.1:519802-584891 GCF_000204515.1 Acromyrmex echinatior
TATATATATATTATATATATATATATGTGTGGTGTGTGTATGTATATGTGTATATACACATATATGTATGTATATATACACATATACATGTATATATGTATAACAAGAATTCCCCTGCATATTGCGTAAAATATGAAATGAGGAAATACTAATGAATGAAACGAAAGTTATTGAGGATAATATTGAAGGTAACATTCGTAACTTTAGTGAGGAAATAAGAATTTTTTATTTATACATATATTTATACATATAAATAAAAAATTTTTACAACTACTACTATTCTTATTGGGAGTACGAACAAATACAAGGATGACAAGAACGTAAAAAAAAATCTACTGTATATTGTAATTCTCGATTTTGTACTTTAAGTGATGAGAATTGCCTAACTCTTTTTTGAATCCTTTTTCGCGAAATAACATACAGTCTAACATCTAAGTAGGCTAACATAAATTCATTTTTATGAAATAAATTGTTACAGAAGAGGAGATATATACAAAATAACAATGTTCCTGCAATGTAACGCGACATATGTCCAAAAACTTAAATATTTCGTAAGATATGTACGATTTATTTTGTATTTTATCAGCGATCTCTTTACCTCGAATTATATTAGATCTGCACGTAATTGGCATCCACGTAATCAAATTTGTGTGCTTGTTACGAAAAGCGTAAGACGTTTAAGAGTGAAATCTACTTTACAACCATTTTGCAAACTCAGTTTACACCCCATTGGCAAAATTCTCGCGAAATTCATAGATTGATCGACTAGCTGACTTTTCAAGTTGATGATAAAGTGTGCATGCATGTATACACATATTTCTGAAAAGTGTTTACTTTGTGCATTGAACTGATTGAACCTCTGTACAATTGTTAGAGTCGCCTTGCAAAATATTTTTCAAATACGCAATCATTGTCCATTGACATGTATATTAAAGATACGAGATCGCGCAATCATTACTGTATATATATATAATACATACTGTAGTCTAGTACGATTTCAGGACTGACAAGAGACTTCTCATGAATATTTGACTGTGAACGAACGATAGTCCGCATAGATTAAAATGTACATGTGACTATTTTAAAAAGACAAATTGCGTAATTGTGCATACTGAAATCGAAAAAGAATATTGTAATGCGGAATATTACTACGAATAAATGTTTTGATCGTTATATACATGTGACTTTGGAATTGTAGTTTTAGGAACTTTAGTCACTTCCTTAATTTACTATCTATGACCAACTCTATCAATGTGATCTCCTGAGACTGTTAATTTTTTAGTTTTATCTTGTGTGACTCTACAGGTAAATTTTCAGAAATTTTCGGAATCGCAATTTGTATGAAATTTTAATCTAATCTCTTACTCTCTATTATAATTTCCTGGATTATAACAATCCTGTAATTTTTTTCCCGAAGACAAAAACGTGAGTGAAATTTTTTATTATGGAAGGATTATAATATTTTCGTTTTTCATGTTTCCTAGGAGGAAAAAAGTTACACTACTGCACAATTACAAGTTAGATTGCTGTTTTATTTTTTACCAAGGTACCTTTAAATCTTCAAAATAGGAAGATATAATGAGATAAGAAATAACATTAATTCAAATTTTAAAATAAAATTGTGTTTCCGAGATTTTATATATGTATTCAGATATCTTCCGTATATATTATATTTACGTACATAAAAATTATATGCGCTATAAAAAGATTATATAATCATTACAGATGCATAACGAGAAGGCTTAACTCATAAGGTTTAAAATATACAGCTATAAATTCTCAGCTCGTCAGAATTTTGAACAATCTTGTATCGCACAAAAAAGAACATACTTGATATTCATAATTATTATTGCTGCAAACATTCTAAGTCTCATGAGGATGAGGTCTCGTAGGCTTCAAGATCAATTTTCCAGTGTCATCACAACTCATGTTGAAATCACCAAGTACACTTCTGGCCCGCTGAGTTATAATACTGGGTGCTATTACCCGTCTATGTACTCCCATCATAAACAGTATCACTGGAAAATGATTTCCAAAATGCAATTGCCATATCAACTTGTACAAAATACATAGGGAGTCAGTCCCTCCATATTTACCTAATATTATACTAGCCATTGTGAAGAATGGATGGTTGTATAAACTCTGCGTGAAGGACACTGCTGACGTGTTGGGATCTGTCAACCAATGCCAAGCACCAATAGCAGTGCAAATAGACATTAAACCTAATAACACTGTAAAAATATTCAGATATATATCATTAATATCAGCAAGTTAAATAGAGCATGATAAATTTCAAACAAATTAAATTTTCAGTATACATAATTAGAATGATAAAACTAGAAAAAATTTAAAGAATTATTATCTATTATGTTATAGCATTTTATAAATATGCTATTATAAATACATTGTAAACACACATAAAAATTAAGAAACATACTTCTCCATCGCGTAGTAGCTGGTTGTAGGCTGGCGATAACTTCAGTAAGTCGTCTTTCGAAAGCTTTCAGATCTGAAAGTGTGAGAAGCAGTTCAGCTTCAAAGATAACAGTAGTACACCTCAAAACCGACGAGTCATTTATTTCAATCATTTAAATCGAATGTCATTAACGCCAATTGAACTTGACTGAATCGTCTCTTGAACTTCAATTCGGAACAATGGTCAAAAATGACAAGAGTCGTTAATCGAAGATAAGTGATATACACTGGTGCTGGTGACAGATTGTTTATCTGTAAACCGGTTTTAAATACAGCGTGATATTTAACATCATCTTAATGTGCTTTACCTTCGCATACTGTTTGATCTAACGACATAACTTTTAATGACAGAATCAGAATACGCATCTGCTTGAGATCAGAGAAAATCTATCTACACTGATAGTTGATAGAATTGACGGATAAATACAGATTGCAAGTAAACAACATTGCATTGAATACATACATACGAGTAATGCGAGTCAACTAAGTGCATCGATTGCATGGATGTATGAATATCTGAACGGAGTGTAAAGCCAGTTTATGAGCAAGGGAACTGAGATTCGCGCGGGAGGGGGGGTCAGCCATCTTGTCTGGCGATATTTTAGCGCTCTATTTGAAAATCGATATATGTATTACGGTATTATTTGTATTTTCAGTGCAAAAAAGTATGATTTTGTGTGAGGCAAAGTTAATTCGACGGTTATGTGCATTTAAAAATAATTTTCTGTTTTATATTAAAAAAAAAAAATGAATATATACGAGTCTGTCCCAAAAGTATCCGACCTACCTCCATTTTTCGGCGCTTGGCTTATTCTTCGTCATCCGGTTGGTGGCATCCTTCGAAGTAGTCCCCATTTGATTGAACAACACGCTCATATCGATGCTTCCGCTTCCCAAAGCAGTCTTGAAAGTCAGTTATTGGAATCGCCTTTAGTGCATTCGTCGCATTGGTTTCAACAGTCTTCTTGTCGTCGAATCGATGTCCTTTAAGCGGCATTTTCAATCGAGGAAATAGCCAAAAGTCGCAGGGAGCTACGTCGGGACTGTACGGAGGCTGGCGAAGCTGTACAACACTGTGTTTTGATAAATACTGTTGCACAAGGTTTGATGCATGCGCTTTTTCGGTCATTTTTAGCTACTTAAAAATCCGACGAACGTGAAAAACACACTGTAAACAAATACACACTGCGTATGAACTATACGTCCTACTAGTGTCGGCGCCCAACCGATAAGTTCGTAAGGTCCTCCTGTTGACGTGCCTGCCCGGTAGAGATCGCTAGAACACTTTGGCGCGAAGATATAAATGCAGGTCGGATACTTTTGGGACAGACCTCGTATATCCATTATTTCTTTTAATATAAATCGAAAATTATTTTCAATTGCACGCAGCCGTTAAATGTTTACAAATCAAGTAATTAAAAAAGGGGATATGAGCCAAGTTATTTTAATACTGAGAGAGAGAGAGAGAGAGAGAGAGATAATATAAAACTAAATTTCATATAATTGAACATTTCGACTTGTATATAAAATCATAATTAACGTTACAAAGAACCGGTAATTGCAAGTAGTATCAGTTAAGGTCTCATAAAAATCCTAATAAAATCCAAAATCATGTTAAACATTATTAATATAAAATATGCAATACTCGAATTTTATATATAATACTCGAATTTTAAGTTTTATATGACTGTAATTGTTATTCATAATTTACACTAGAGAGCTTCGCAGGAAGAAAGTGCAAACTGTATCACGTAACCCGTCTCCTCTGATTGCGTATTGACATCAAAGTTCCATAGGAATGGAAAAGATTGGAGAAAACTGGTCACGTGATTCCCGTTCTGATTGGATGTGAGCATTCACGTGATGCAATTTTCTACTCTCTGTGAGGCTCTTTATTATACACATATGGAAATGCATCACCACGGATTACAAAATATCAAGGCACAGGCATATATTGAAAAATTAACAGGGCTTAATCTTATTTCAAATAAATTTATTTAAAATATATATTTTAAATAAAGAAAAAATTACAATGTTATTTAATATTTATTATTTTAAATAACTTCTTCTTACTTATTTTTTATTTAATATTTTAAATACGTTTTTGGAATGTATTTTATATTTTTTACTTTAAATAAATCGTATCAGTTATGTTACCGATCCGTTAGTAAAAATGATGGTTATTAGTTATATAAATTACAGTATATTTATAATGAAGTATAGCATGTGTGTGGTATACAAGATATACTCATATATGATATTTCAATTTTTCACTTATAATTCGAGAAGGATTAATATTATTAAATATTAATTATAGTTATAATATAACAAAACTGAAACATTATACTTATAAATATATATTATAGTATATTCAAATAAATAAAATCATGAAAATATTTTGTATTTACTATTTGAAATGTTTATTTAAACTATACGTATATTTCTTATTTTAAATTTTAAATAAAGTTTCGAAATTTTTATTTAAAATAAGAAATCGCCTTCGAAAATTTATTTAAAATAAAAGACAAGTTATTTTTTTATTTTAAATAAAAGTTATTCTATTAGGTGTTGGAATTAATTCGTAGCGTTTTACAAGTGATGGGAAGTACTTTCATTAATGTATTTTTTAATGCTCATGTGAAATAAATAACATTCTTTCATTAAAAAACGCTACGAATTAATTCCAACACCTAATATAATTATTCTATATTATTAGTAATTTTTAAATAAAATAAATTTTTTTTTAATTTTATATAGGACTCATGTATCCCTTCGTGGTCCTTCTAGCTTAAAATGATCCAAGCATCATTTTTTACGCTACCTTGATGAAAATGTAAAACTTGTCGAAGCTTCAAAGAAGTGTGAACAAAGAATTTTAACATTTCTTAAACACTTCATTGACTTTCTATTGACTCTTAGTGGTTTCGAATATTTATATACGCTCCACGAACTCTCCCCAAACGCTCCGTAAAGTGTGCTCAAAACACATCTGTCACATTTCTTCACACGTTTAAAATTTTTTTTTTTTTCATTAACGTTTCTCATACGCTCCTCAACGCTCCGCAAAGAATACATGGAACGTACTGATATACTTCCTAAACTTCATGCATTAGTACTTCATCTATGCTTCCTAAACGTTCGGTAAGAAGTACATGGAACATTCAAATATGCTTTGTGTACGCTTCCAGTATATAGAGATAAAAAAATTTATTTTAAAACCGAGCGTCATTGAACATACAGCAAACGTAAACGAAGCGTCATTGAGTAATACGCGGTACCGCCACCAGATGGACTTAGCGAGAACTAATTTCTCGAATTTAAAAAACCGCACAGACTAGGATAAAAGATGTAGCATTGAAAAATTTTTCAATTGTGTTCTAATGAAATAATTTGAAGCAAGTCCTTAGGGCTCCAAGAAAAAAAGGATAGCACTTTTTTTTAGATATTTATCGAATAAATGAAATATATCATTTGCTTATCAAGGACCTCGATTACATTTAATTCGTCTAAGAACTCGACGATACTCTGTTTACGTTCTCTAGACTTCCTAATCAAGTTCTGTTTACATTCAACGAACATTCTGCTCGTACTTGCTGAAAAACTTATACTTTTCTAAACTCTATACTTTTATTTATGTTTCTTTAATGTTAGTTGACGCTTCCTTTACGTTTCATGTTCCAATTTTCACTTCTTACGAGTTTCATTTACGTTTCTGTTACTCCCTCCTTACATTTCCTTTACATTCTAATTAATGCTTTATTGACACTCGCTTTACGTTTTATCTTCATTAGAGAGAGCGACCGTTTTTTCACGCGTCTACTAGCGTCCTTATATTAATTAAAAATATACTTAATAATATATCTTTCAAATTTTAAAAACATTCATTGCTTATTTTCTTTGTAAAAAATTTCCAAAAATACCTTTTATATTTTGAATCATTACAGTGTTTTCCCCCCTTAAAGTCCAATGAACATTTCTTCAATCCACTTTTTTGGTACTTTTCTTTTCGATTTATTTCCGGAAGAAGTCTTCACGCTTCAATGACGGGGAAGGCCGGCAGAAATATGATCTCTGACCGCGAAAGTGGAGGTCATTATCCCTTATCGCGATACGATCAATATTATCGATCCTGAGAACACGGTGCTAGGAAGTGCGACTCGCGCGTGACAGTTCCTATGGAAACCCGCGATCGAATTCGCACCCCCGTCTCTTGGACTTCTTCGATAGCCGCTATCACGCGCGATCCCCGCAGTAGCACAAATATTGACGCGGTGAAAGGCCGCAAAACTTTGCGAGTCCGAAGAACGGCTATGTTCCGGAGGATGAGATTTCATCGTCGGAAGAATTTCGGATTGTCTTTTAACTATTGACAAGAGAGAGGAACGCTGTCGAGATACCATTCGCAAAAATCTTCGTGACAATGGAATGTTTCGCATGGGAAGAAATCGGTTGATAGTGGAAACTCGAGTCGCGATTCATCATCGGGGCGATTTCCGACCGGCCGAGAGGTGTGCAAAAATGTTACACGAGGTAGCCTACCTCGATTTTATTCGATTCATTTCATTTCAAAGAATTTCATTTCAAAAAAATCATAAGGGGTAAAATGAGAATTCATTTTCTAAAATATCAGTTAAATTATAATAGATTTTAGATATTTAATAATAAAATTTTCTATAACAGAATTATAATGCCGATAAATTTAATTAATAAATAACAATCTCAATTAATGTCTGACAATAAGAATCTGATTGAAATTTTTCAAATCATATTTTAGTGCGAAAAAATTTATTTTAGAAAAAGAACAATAAAAATTGAAGTTAAAACTTCAGATTTTGCATGATATATCTTTTTTACGGGTAGCTTCAATATTAACTCCTTCAAGTATAAAAACTTAGTATACATCGTGCACTTGATACAGTAATTAGTAACTTTCTATTGAATTAGCTCAATTTCAGTGATACGTGTAAATATATACACGATATGTGTATTTAATTAATCATTTTGATGCATATCAATTTAGTACATCATTCTTTATCGATGAAATTAAAATAATATTTAATAGAAAGTTACTTGTTAGTACATGTATCAAATGTACGATGTAAACTAGGCCAAAAATGTACTTCAAGATATCACAATATGATATGATATTAAAATCTCACGATAAAGATTCGAATCGCGAAACTGTGCGAACGAATTTATAGGAATTTACATGATTTGTTGAATAAATGACAGGGGGAGTTTTGAGTGTGTATGTTTCGAAGTATTGCTATCAATGGAAATTTCCGCTGACCGTTGCTAATTCCCGAATAGATAGGCAGTCGAGGATATCAATAATTATGGTTTTAGTTTAGAGAACTTAGTTTAGGATCCTCTTTCGCCTTTTTCTATCGTCCATTGTTGCTGCCGCATTTATTACGTCTTCCCATAAAAATCGTGTACGAGGATGATTGGAAGGACATCGCTGCTAGAACAAAAAAGACTCCAGTGGGCGAAAGAAAGGGGTAAGTAAACTAACAATCACTTATACTAATAACAATTACTTACAAATTACTTACAATTGCTAAGAAATTGATGAACAAAGTATTTACTAAATTCTGTATTTTTTAGATCGGTAGATAGAATTTTAGATAGATTTTTTAAAATTTCAGTCTAAAAATATTAATATTTTGTTGTATATTAAATTATATTTTTATTTTTTTATAATAATATAACATTTACTTTAGTTTTTTTAATATAATCAAATAAGTGGAAATATCAATACATGAACAAATAATGTATATAGAATTATTCCTTTTATAATAATAGAAAATTTATCAATATGTAAATAAATAAACAAATAAATGAAGAATTGAAAATTTGTCAAAGCAAATCTTGATGCTTATAATGATATTTTTGCGTAAATTTCACTTTGACCGAATAAAGTTTTCGCCTTTTCGCTTATTTGTTATTTTTTTTAACTTCGTCCATACATATAATATGTATATTAGACTGATAAGAAGAAAAAACAATTTTCTTTTTAATCGGCCTTTTAGCTAAAAAAATTTTCATTCCATGTCAAAAGAACACCCCTAAACTTTCATTAAAAAATATTAAGATTTAGAGGTCACTAATGAATGATTTTTAAATCAAAGTTTCAATTTTCCTTAATACATGTTTGATTTGATGTAAAAATAGCTTATTCCGGATTTTAAACGGTACTGTATGTGTTTTTGGTCACTGAATGATGCAATAATTCATTTAGTTCTATATGCCTTAAGAAATACAATCCGATTAATGTAAAAAAATGACTAAATTTCGAATTCAAAATCGATTTTCGTAAAGTTTCAAGCATCCAAATGAGTCGTTATGCCCCTCAAATTGTATATCTGTTCACTCAGAACAAAATTCAGTTGAAATTTTCGTGGAATCTCTCACAGGACCTTTAAAAATTGCATTTAACTGGATAATAAAATATTTTTAAGGATAGAAAGAAAATTTTTTTACAAATTCTCAACTATATCACTTGTGTGTTTTAACATCCTCAAATCAAATGCCTCAATTTGATGATAAACAATTCTTCTTCAATCTTTATTAGAAAATGAAATGAGTGCATAATACTATAAAAAAATATAATTTAATTAAATATTTATATGTTTATAGTAGATTAACAATTATGTAAATATATAATATATACAGACATTTCGACCTTTTCACATCAGATCTCTTCAGTTTAATAAAATAAAATTAACGCAACTATTTTACATTTCAAACTCTTTGTAAGATCGAGATCATATCGAGATTCCTATATTTCGAACATCTTCAATTGTCATAAATGAATTTATCCATAATCTCTTGTGGTGAACGTTAGTTATATTAGTGTAGTATCAACATGAAATATCGAATGCCACACCTAAATATCTCAACTCCTAAGATTTTGTTACATGCTATGATTTGAATGTATAGAATTTTTTATTTATTGCTCCATCAGAAGTAAAAATATGTAAATTACTAATACGAAACATCTGTATGTACGTTTTCATAATTGTTAGTCTATAAACATATAAATATTGTATAGCACGAACAACAAGTGTGCTTTGCCTTTTTACAATTTCATTATTTGAATTTTATTTATTGGAGCCTATTACATTGTGATTTGATTTTAAACTTAATCAAATATTATATAATTGAATAAATAAAATAAACTGCACATTATGTATATTTTTTTATCATTAAAAGTAATAAAAAAGGCTCTGTACTTATAAACAAAAGGTAGTATAAAAGAAGGGCAAAGAGCCAATAACGTATAAAAGAATTATAATTTAAATAAGCAAAACTAATACAAAACAATTAAAATAAAATAAAACAAACGTTTCAACTCCAATCGAGTCAGTTTCAATGCAATCTTACAATAATATCAATATCGTTCTAAATTAAAAATTCGTACATAATCTTACAATATTCTTACAATTCCTTAATATAAAATTTCTTCTTTCTGTGTAATACGCTGCGAGTCATTTTTATCAAGAATTAACAAAGTCATAAGAAAATTCTAGAAAAGTAACCGTAAACAAAAAGAATTAATATTAATCACATAAAAATTAATAATGATAATGTACCTTAGTAAATCTGTTAAGAGTCCAATAATACACAACGAAAAAAAAATGTAAAATGTGTCCATTTCATGATACAATGAAATAGTCTTTTTAATTTATTATAAGCAAATTCGCAAAGCTAACAAGCATCTGACTTACACGATGTCAAAAAATGAAATGTCAAGCAGAAAAACATTATCGAGAACGGAAAACGGAAAAATAGGGGGAAAAGGAAAGAAGATGTTAGAAAGAAGAAACAGAATGTATAATGTCAGAATACAAAGACTCCGTGTCATTTTGTCTATTAATCCCATGCTTCCGTTTTTTAATATGGACCATTTCAGATATCAATCTTTTATTGTATGAAGGCTCTACATCTAATATTTCTCACTTTATCCCATTTAAAGTTATGATTCTCCTCAATACAATGGTTGGAAATCACTGATGGAGATTTTGAACTTATATTGATATCAGAAACATGTTCATGCAATCTGGTCTTTAATTGTCTTTTAGTTTGGCCAACGTAACTGGCATCACAATCCTCGCAAGATATTCTGTAGATCACATTTTGATTCTGAACGTGTTCTAAATCATCCTTTCCTCTCCTTCTGAAACTTCTTAATGTGTTAGGAATAGTAAAAGCCAATTTACAATTAAACATATTAACAATAGGTATAAATCTTTCGGATATCGTATTAACATATGGAATCGTAAAAAACTTCTTCTCAGTGTCATCCTTATTCTTATTCAAATTATTAATCTTATTAATATGATATTTGATTCTATTATGAATAGTCGAAAAAATAAAACGTAACGGATATTCATTCTGTAAAAAAATCTTAATAGCGTCAATCAAATTATTTTGTTGGAATTTCGGATGACACATGGCTAAGATAATATCATCAATGTATCGATAGTAAAATAGCAGTCGACAAGGCAGCATTCTAATAGTCATTTTTTCAAAGTCCTGCATAACAATATGTGCAACAACAGGTGACAAAGGTGAACCCTTGGGGGTCCCAAATATCTGCTTGTATATTTTTTTATTAAAAATAAAAACCGTCGAATTTAGAACTATCCGAAAGGCAATCAAAAATTCATCCAAAGGAATTTTAATCTTCTTGGATATAGTATCCCACCTTACAACCACACTATCAGATGCCAAATCTATAGGTATATTAGTAAATAGAGATACCACATCCAAGGAAACCAAAACAGAATCTGGTTCCAGTTTAACATTCTTAAGTTTATTAATCAAGTCAAAGCTGTTTTTTATGAAACTAGATGTCTCTGGTATAGAATCTGTAATAATGTTATGCAAGAACAATGATAGATATTTATTATATAATGGGCTATTTAAAGATCAGACAATAATTCTCAGAGGATAATTTTGTTTATGTATCTTCGTCAAACCATAAGCTCTAGGAATGATCCCATCAGTCGTACGCAACCTCCAATACATCAAGTCATCTATTAACCCTTTTCCTTTCCACCTACTAAGCAAGTTACGTAAATCACTCGTAAGTTTTTTTGTAGGATCTTTAGTTATTAACTCATATGTATTTTTATCCGAAAATATCAATTCCATCTTGGATATGTAGTCTAATTTATTTTGAGCAACGGTGACATTATCCTTATCAGCTTTGGAAATTAATATTTCAGGATGATTTTACAAATAATTTCGTTGTCTTAAACCAATCGAATAATAACTTGTCATTCGAGCTGGTCCTAAGAAAATCATTCCGAAACTTATCCATAATTGAAACACTATTATTTCTAACAAAATTAATTATATTATTCCGACGGCGAATAATATTATTCTCAATATTCTTAATAAACTCTATCAATGTTTTATCAATATTCTGCTATTTTACTATCGATACGTTGATGATATTATCTTAGCCGCTCCGTCTGAGAGTGTTTGTGATATTTTGGATATTTTTAATTCGTTACACACTAGATTACAATTCACCATGGAGATTGGCCTTGATGGAAAAATAAGTTTTTTAGATACGATGTTGATTATTGAAGAACGGAATCTGATTTTTGATATATACCGTAAAGCAACCTTTTCCGGCAGATTTCTTAATTTCCATTCACACCATCCACTTTGTCATAAAAGAGGTGTAATTTATGGAGTCGTGGATAAGATTTTTTGTTTGTGTCATCCGAAATTCCAACAAAATAATTTGATTGACGCTATTAAGATTTTTTTACAGAATGAATATCCGTTACGTTTTATTTTTTCGACTATTCATAATAGAATCAAATATCATATTAATAAGATTAATAATTTGAATAAGAATAAGGATAACACTGAGAAGAAGTTTTTTACGATTCCATATGTTAATACGATATCCGAAAGATTTATACCTATTGTTAATATGTTTAATTGTAAATTGGCTTTTACTATTCCTAACACATTAAGAAGTTTCAGAAGGAGAGGAAAGGATGATTTAGAACACGTTCAGAATCAAAATGTGATCTACAGAATATCTTGCGAGGATTGTGATGCCAGTTACGTTGGCCAAACTAAAAGACAATTAAAGACCAGATTGCATGAACATGTTTCTGATATCAATATAAGTTCAAAATCTCCATCAGTGATTTCCAACCATTGTATTGAGGAGAATCATAACTTTAAATGGGATAAAGTGAGAAATATTAGATGTAGAGCCTTCATACAATAAAAGATTGATATCTGAAATGGTCCATATTAAAAAACGGAAGCATGGAAATGGGATTAATAGACAAAATGACACGGAGTCTTTGTATTCTGACATTATACATTCTGTTTCTTCTTTCTAACATCTTCTTTCCTTTTCCCCCTATTTTTCCGTTTTCCATTCTCGATAATGTTTTTCTGCTTGACATTTCATTTTTTGACATCGTGTAAGTCAGATGCTTGTTACCTTTGCGAATTTGCTTATAATAAATTAAAAAGACTATTTCATTGTATCACGAAATGGACACATTTTACATTTTTTTTTCGTTGTGTATTATTGGACTCTTAACAGATTTACTAAGGTACATTATCATATTATTAATTTTTATGTGATTAATATTAATTCTTTTTGTTTACGGTTACTTTTCTAGAATTTTCTTATGACTTTGTTAATTCTTGATAAAAATGACTCGCAGCGTATTACACAGAAAGAAGAAATTTTATATTAAGGAATTGTAAGAATATTGTAAGATTATGTACGAATTTTTAATTTAGAACGATATTGATATTATTGTAAGATTGCATTGAAAATGACTCGATTGAAGTTGAAACGTTTGTTTTATTTTATTTTAATTGTTTTGTATTAGTTTTGCTTATTTAAATTATAATTCTTTTATACGTTATTAAACGTATTTGCCCTTGGCTCTTTGTCCTTCTTTTATACTACCTTTTTTTTATTATGTACAATATTTATTTCATATAAATATATTTCTAATAAAGAATTTTTTATTGTTAAATTATGGCATTTGATTTGAGGATGCCAAAACAAAGCGATATACTTTAAAACTTGTAAAAAATTTTTTCTATCCTTAAAAATGTTTTTAATCCAGTTAAATGCAACTTTTAAAAGCTCTATAGGAGATCCCGAAAAAATTCCACTGAATCTTGTTCTGGGTGAACAGATCTATAATTTGAGGGGAGTAAAGACCTATTTGAAAGCTTCAAACCTGTTTTGTTAAAATCGACCTTGAACTCGAAATTTTATCATTTTTTTACATTAATCGGGCTATACATTTTAAGACGTATATCATAGAGCTAAATGAATTATTGCATCGTGTTCAACGACCAAAAAAACATACAATATTACATTTAAAATTCGGATTAAAATTTGCCATTTTTGCATCAAATCAAACATGTAAGGAAAATCGAAACTTTGATTTAAAAATCGTTCTAACTAGCATTCTCTAAATCTTAATATTTCTTGATAAAAATTTAACGCGCACGCGTGATATATTATTTTAATTATTATATTATTTTAATTTACTGCGTAATTTATGAATTATTAATTAAATATTTGTGATGATTAGATACTATCTAAAATAAAATAATATTTATATCGGAAGTATACATATTATTTTATTTTATATAATATTAAATTTAAAAATATTAGGAAACTAGGGCAAATGAAAGTACAGCGCGGTACTGATGTACAGATTCAACATACAGTTAATAAAAATTAAATATAAATAAAGAAAGTATTTAAGAAAGGCTACAAGCCAATGAACAATTTTCAATATATGTTTACTGTAACAGACGTTTCGATCTTTTTATCCTCAGTGTTATTAATTTAAAATTCTATAAATCACCAATCATAATTACACAAAAACAGGCCATCGAACGCATATTTAGAAGTGTAACATGTTCTTTCTTTGATTTTTCCATTAGTCCTTGTATAATGTATATTCTTGTTATATGATTTGAGAAGTAATGAACAATGTAGATAGATTACATACTCCGTTAATCTCAAATGCAAGGTTTATATAATAGAATTTTGAATTAATTACAGGAGGATGACCCGATAAAGAAGTCGAAACGTTTATTATAATAAACGTATATAAAACGTATATAAAACGTATATTGAAAATTATTTATTGGCTCGTAGCCCTTTTTAAATAATTTCTTTATTTTCAATTTAGTAAGTTATCTATTTAATCTACATTATCTATTTAAATATAAATACAATATATTATATTTAGTTTGATTCAAAAACTCGAACGTGTCGACCTCATTTGAGGCCATCCTCAGCGATACAAATAGTTTAAAAATTGAATTGAAAGATTTTTAAGCAAACGTTTGACGTCATCAGAAATGATTTTTATAAAATTACAAAATAATAATCTGAACATGCAGTCTTACCGATTATTTAAATCATGCAGAAGTCATTAGCGAAAATTATATATTTAAAACGTAATTGTTAAAAAACAATAAAAACATAAACGTTTCGGCCAAGATCTTTAGTGGGTAAAATGAGCAAAATTATTTCGGCAAAATTATTTTAGCAAAATTTAATCAATACGAAACAATGAGTCAAACAATATGTTACATAAGGATTAACTTTGCGTAGTATTTTAACTTGACGAATTAATCCATCGATATTGGCTTTAATTCTGTTTACATTTAATTGTATGATCTGCGTGCATTAACTGTAATCATTTATAATACGTTTGGTTTGCATTGACTAAATTATAATAATTTTGCATATTTTGAAAATGGCCATATACTGAAAATGGCCATATCTTGGTCGAAACGTTTATATTTTTACTATTATTTTTTAACAATTATGTTTTAGATACATGATTTTTGCTAACATCCTGCGTGTGGCTGTTCTGTTCTTAAATATATTTATGTAAATTTTAAATATATTTATTCATATTTAATTTTTATTAATTGTATGCTGATTTTGCGCATCAAGTACTTCGTCAAACTCTCATTTGCCCTATAGTTTCTTAATATTTTTTGAATTTCTAGACTCCTTATTAAATTCTTTATTTTAATATTAAATTATTAATATCAAATTATAGTATTTAATTATTACAATTTTTTATCAATTATAATTATAGAAGAAATGGCTCGTCTAGGCGTTAATTGGGGAACTCTGAAGTCAAATAGCAATTACAACCGCACTCACATCCGGTAAATATAATTACTAAAAATATTATTATATAAATTAGAATTTTAATTAAACTTTAATCATTTTATACAGCGCAATAAAATAGATTATTCACATATGTATATGCACAAAGAGAGTTCTTCATTATATTTTACTTAAAATTCGCTATAAATTTTACCATATTTATATCTATAAACGTGGGACAATTTGACAACCTATTAAATATGATCACAAAGATAGAAATTTTTGAAATACACAAAAAAAGTTTTATGAACTATTAATAAAAATGATCAAGCACATTATAAATTATTTTAATAAAAAATATTTACAAAGCGTTTCATAATTTAATTTACAATATAATTTACACATTATATTGTACAATATTTTAATACAGATCATTAGGGGTGGGCAAAAATAATCGATAAAGCAATAATCGAGTACTTTCTTTTTTGAAAAATCAATTAAGTAATCGATGTTTATTCGATTCTTCTCTTAAGAATTCGATTTTTCTCTGAGTCGATAATCTTTTTTAATTTATTTTAAATATTTAATTTATCGATTTTGCTGAATAGGTTATACGTTCACGCTACACTTTAAAGTTCAAATTCTCACCCAAGTACTCACTCAAGTACTTCCCAGGTATCATGTCCTTGTTTAACATTCACTGAGCAGCAAAGATAAAATAAATGAACTCAGATGGAAATTTAAGCAGCTCTGGTTGGAGTATATCTTTGTTACTCTATTGAATACCATGAAAGATAGAACGACACTTATATCAACTTGTAACGCTAAATGAAAAATACTTTTTGATTGGTTGCGCCATTATGTATGTAAATTAACTTGAGCCAATCAAAGAATCTAGGCGATGACGATGGCCAGACTTCTGCTCCCTAAAACACTTGCTGCATTTCGATATTCGCTGCCAGTACTAAATCTATTAATCAAGATGTTATGTCCAAGCCCTAGGATTCTTTTATTTCACGGGATTCATTAGGATAGAAGAGGAGGCATAAACAGATCTTGCTTGTGGATTAACGTTTGGAAATGTGACATAAGTTGAACGCATTTGCGTAAGTCTCAAAATAAGGGCCAACTATATGATCGTTATAAATAACTAGAGATGCACCGGCTATCCGAAAATTATCCGATATTATCCGGCACTTTTTTACTATCCAACCGAATAATCGGATATCATTAGTATCTGGGAATATATCCAGTTGAAATTTTATATTGAAAGTTTGTGTTATTAATGCAGATTTCTATTGTTTTCAGCTGAACTTCATACAGTTCATCTTTCTTCTTTTTCTTTTTACGTTGGGAAGATGAAAACAAAGATAAATTGTGCAAGAAATTCAACTAAAGCTGCGTTTGAGATCAACAGTAGTGCAATCGTGTCATTCTATTTTTATCATTCATTAGACTTAAAAAAAAGGAATAGATTATAGAGCATGTTCCGAGTTACACATAAAGCGCTTGATGCATCATTTGTCCTTGTTGTTTATTAAATACTAAAGAAGGATAAAATAATACATCATGCCATCAACAACATACTATTAAAGTATGACAGGCAAAAATTTACCGTTAATCCTGAGCAAATTTTCCATATAAAAATGGCCTCGAAGGCCCAGAGGTATTAGAAATACCGGTAGAAAAATAATGTGTTTTTAACTTTTAACTTTAAAAGCATATATCTCAGTTCAGAGTAAAGTGTATTAATTAAAATAAGAACCATTACAATCAACATTTTTGTCGACAAGAAACAAGTTTATTTATAACGTAGAATTCCAACGTCCTGAAATCGATATATTCTTGGAAAACATTTTCAACAGCACCATGATTGTTGAAGAGACTTTCTCTTGCAGGAAATAATCGATGGTTAAAAAAATGATGTTTGGCGAGAAGTCTGGCGAATATGATGGGTGAAACAGAGTTTCGTAGCTTAATTTAGTTTCTGCAGTGTCTTCCTTTAGTGCAGCTTCGATTTTGGGAAATATTGTGGAGCTTCGTCGCAGTCCAATCACTATGTTGAGCGTCGCCGGTTGTCATATAGAATCCATTTTTTATTACATGTCACAATACGATCGAGAAATGGATCGTTGTTACGCAAAAAAAGCGCAGAGTATACTTCATAACGACGGTTTTTTTTCATTCAATTTATGCGGCACCCATTTGTCAAGCTTTTTTGATTTTCTAAGTTGCTTGAGGTAATCCAGAATGTTGAATGATTTATGTCTAACTTTACTCTCGAATCGTTGTGCACGGATCTGCCTCGATCAACACCTTCAATTCATCATTGTCAACTGCCCATGGATGTCCACGATCTTCTTCATCTTCAAGGTTCTCATCTCCATTTCGAAATTTTTATAACCAGTGTTGCATCGTACGTTGCGGTTCTCTAACCGAATGCGCTGTCGATGTTACGAGTCGTCTCTGTTGTTTCATGGTCTAGTTTGATTTTTTATGGTCTAATTCTCTTACAAGAATATCGCTCGCAATTGCTTCTTTTCCATCATGAATTCTATAAATAATAATGAACACAAAATAATAGTAAAAATAAAACCATAGCAGAGAAATATAGAGAATATGGAGAAACATAGAGAATATGAAGAATATAGAGAAATATAGAGCGAAATTTACGCTTTGGTATATAAAATAAATATATTTAAAAAAAATGTTTATTCTAAAAACAAGTAGCAAAGTCAAATAATATATAAAATCAATATTATTTTCCTAGCAATCTCAATTTGCAATTTTTTAGCAAATGTGTGTGTGTGTGTGTGTGTGTGTGTGTGTGCTGCAAATTCTTACAAAAAAATCCTTGTGAGATCTTTCAAGAAAATTTTCACATACGAATTTTGGACAGGAATATACAAGATAGTATAAGAATATATAGAATATAATAAATCAAGAATCTTGCATGAATCTTACACTCATATTACATGAACCTTATAAGCATGTTACATGACCCTTACATACATATTACATGAATCTTGCCCGCAGGTTACGTGAATCTTACAAGAATATAACTGAAGTGTCATGAAAATATTACAAGAATACTATTAGTATCACATTTTGTGTGATTTATTGCTCGTATTCCAGTAAATAAAATGGAATAGGACAAGCAAGGAGTTAAATAGGATTTAAAAGAATTCATTTCGGCTAAAAAATTAATTCTTTTTACCCAAATTGAATAACGGGTCCTCGACTAAATCAAATTTAATTTGAGAAAGAAGTACAAAACTACGCCAGTTATTACAGCGAAATTATAATTTATCAATTCATTAAGACAGTGATAATATATATGTTTCTTTTATTCAGTCATTTTCAGTATTCAAACAAATTTTTGTGGGGGAAAAAATGAAGACAGAGGTTTATTTATTTAATCTTTCGAGATTTTATTTCCATTATAATGGTGGTAGGAGGATAAAAATTAAAGAAAAAGTTAACTGGGATACTACTTCGTAGTATTGAGATAAATCAAGAAGAAGGGTATATAGAAAATCAAACCTTAGAAATTATGAATCGGATTTCATCATCATAGATCTCCATGATCTGGACCGATCATGTAGGCATTATTGGAAAGGATGGGAATCTGAGGAAATTAAGCGAATAATGCATGCAAGGAATTAGAATTGCCCCAATGATAATAATATTTAAAGCGGGAAGGAGAAACTTCATCGAGAAATTCGATTAAAAAGGAAGAAGAAGCAGGAGAAGGGAGATGAATAAGTTTTGATGTCGAGAGCTGAGGTGTAGGGTGAGGTGAATCTAGGGATGTTTCTTCGGTTAGAAGGGGATGAGTTAAGTTGTTCTGGAGAAGAGGGGTGTAGATAAGGAGATAGAGGAGGAACTCGTTTGAATTCGAAGGAAAGGGGGATTGATGGTAAAGGGAGACGGAATTATAAAGAGAAGGAAAGGGAAAATTTTGAAAATGATCGCTTTATAACTCTATATGTAATTGATTAACATTAGACTCAGCCTGAGTATTCCTTCCTTTATCGTTGGCATTCTCGTCGATTGCGGCGGTTCCGGCGATGTTTTGCGAAAATTCTTGATTTTTTTTTATAATGGAAACGATCCACTAAAATTTCGTGAATAAAGTAACCGACTAAATAAAAGGGAGGGGGGAATAATAACGTGATATTAATAATTTACGAGGGTCATGCTGATGTCACGGATCTATTTGCTGATATCGATCGAATAACCCAAAGTAGCAAGAATGCTATGAGTCAAATCAATTTTGATCGGGTAACCCGAAGCTAATTATATCGAAGTAACTCTAACGCATGGTGCAAATAATTTTAAATTCGGAGATTGTTGTTTGGAAAAAGAAAAAAGAAAAAATAAGAACAAATAAGAACAAATATCATAATGTATTATAAAGTTTATGTAAAATTTATATAAGATATTTTTTATATGTATTATTACTTGGTATTTTATTTAAAATAATAAAGAATTATAAAACTGTTTAACGTAATTTAATCATTAAAATTTATTATATTTTTTAGTAAAAATATAAATTAAACTCATTTTATAATTTATTATAAAAATATCAATATACCAGAGAGAATCACATAAAATTCTTTGAAATATCATATTGTCCTATTATTACCACGATTTTCAGGGTAAATTTCAAGAAAAAATTCTTTCCGTAAACATATTAAACAATAATTCTCAAAAATCATTTACTTTGTTAACATAAAAAGCATTAAAATTTTCAATTGCCGAACTTAAAACAAGAAATCTCTGTTGCAGCACTTATTCGAACGAAGTCAGATTGTCCTTAGGGGAATTAAAGGATAGATCTCCCGTACAACCCTTCCGTACAGTCGGACATTACGGGAGCACCATCAGTCTAAAAAGTCTAGCAACGGACAGTTCAGGGAATGGCAACAACAATCTCAAATGCCTTGATTATAACGGTGGCAGTTTAATTAATCTTCGAGACCAGGTGGAGACCTCACAAGTCAGACACAGAAGTCCCAGTCTGCCTCCGATCTTCAATAAGGAACAACAGCAGTATTTTTGCCAGCTGGTATGTATTTTTTCACTTTTTTAAATTTATATATATATATATTTAATAAACAAATATCTCTCTCTCTCTCTCTCTCTCTCTATATATATATATATATATATATATATATAATAAATTAAATAAGCCTAGTTATATATAAAAATAAAAAATAAGTTTGAAAAAATTTCAATAAGAAGGAACTCAATATTTATATCTAAAATAATATCTTAATCAACTTAATTAAATTTTTCAAATTTTTTATGACTAACTGATTGCCAAGATAATTATTTTTCCATTTTTTATCAGAGAATTCATTACAGTATGGATTTTCAATTAAAAATTTTATTAATTCACTAATAATTTTGCTATATTGGACTTCAAATTGGTTTTATTACGAATAAAAACTCTGAAATATCGTATTATCTTTGACTTATCTGAATAATTGATGACATACTGTAAGTTTATTTGAGTGCGGTTGCAATGTCACGCCGATACAATGTGTTATGTAGCTAAGAAATAATCGAATAATTAAGTATTAGTACTTTGTATATTTATTATACGTCGAGAATTATATACTGAGAAAATTGGTACGCATAACTCGAGAATGATTTTTCTTGCTGCTATAATCTTCACACATATTATTTTTATATTTAATTTCTTCGAAGCATTTTTTTTTAAGCAATTCAGCTTTGATGATAAAGGTTCTATACCTGCAAGCATTGATTGGAATCCTTTTGCAGGGAATTCATGTTCGAACTCTAATTCAAGATTCGACGATCCATCAAAATTAACGATCGCGGCTAATCACAATTTCATAAATAACGAGCGACCCTCAATAGTACATTGCCCTTTCGATAATACGTTGAGGGAAAAGCAAAAGTAAGGCAGTCCGGCAAATCGATTCTTATCGTGTGTAAAGTTCAACGACCTCAAGTTTATACACCTCGCTCTCGAACTTAAAGAGTAACGAGCGGGCATTCGCCCTCATTAAGCACCGCGATTGCTAGAACTACTCATAGCACAAATCTGATTTCACAGTTTAATCGCAGTTGTTGCCCCAAAAAAATATTTCGCATTTGAATTGACTTTAAAACTAAGAAATTTTGCGAAACAATTTATCGTTTTTTTTTTTAATTTTTACGAACATTTTTTGAATATTATTCAAAAAAATAAACTAAATTTTTATTGATTTCGATTCTTATTTCTTTTTTAATTATGTAAAGTTGCAATTTTAATTGCAAGCATTCCTCAAATTATTTATTAATACTTCTACGTAGAATGTATGCGATAAGAACAATCTTGATCATAATTCAGTACAAAGCAACCTCAATTTACTGTTTTCTTTTTTTTTTTTGTTTTTTTTAAAGCCTATAAAACCTAAAAGAAAACTAAAGAAATTGAAATTGTTATAAAAATAATAATAATTTTTTATTAAATCTATTTTAATTTATTTTTCGTATCACAAAGAAACGATTTTGCTAAAATATCTAAGAACTTATATAGACCTGAAAATAATTTTTTTAGATTATCAAAACAATTAATAAATGTAGAAAATTCAAGTATGATCAGCAATGCTGCAAAAAATCTTTAAATTATGACAACCAACTTTAGCGTTCTATTTATTTTGGTCCAACAAAGTTATATTCAGATCAGTAATTTTTTTAGATATTTCAACAAAACCGTTTTAGAACATTTACAATTTGTGAGAATGTTTTACACTTTTAACTAAGGCTGTAAATGGATATAATAAATTAGTTGCATATAGGTACATGTATTTAATTAGAGTATTTAATTTTTAAAGAAAAATTTTGTCATGCAACCGCTCGTATCGGCTTTCATTATGTATGTATAAACGGATAAAAATAGGAACCAGATCGTACCATGATGTATTATATGTATGCGTCCCGTCTCGGGCAGGTACGACAATAATATTCAAGCACAATATGTATATAGAACCCGACGGAACACAATTTCTTCCTTCATGAAAGTCGGAACCCTCGCACCGGTCACGCAAACCTGCCTTCGCTGCTGAAGGCATCTTATCCTTATCGTCTCGCCATTGTAGGAACAACAACAGCGTGACTTCGGCGTGGAGGGATCGCGATACCAGTCACAGAGAGCGCAAAAACTGGAACACCATTGCCATCGATCCAACGAGCATCGCGAGAACCAAAAAGAAACTCGACATTACGGCTCGCCGGGCGAGGAACGCGAAGGCGAAACTTCCGGTTACGCCAGCGATTCCGTGGATGTACCGCAGGCAGGGCAAAGTGAGTCCTTCTAAACTATATTCTGTAAATTTCATATGAATTTCAGAAATGATATGCTGATACGCTGTTGACTAATGAAAAGAACAAATTTTTTATAATAAAAAACCTTGCTCCATAAAATGAAAAATTTTTATAATTTTTCAGCATTTTTATGTAAATTTTAGAATTTTTTTAGAATTTTTGAGCAGTTGTATAATTTTTCAGAAATTTCTCAAATTTGTTATATAGATTGGAATATTTTTCAGAAGTATTGAGAAACACATATTTTCCAGAATTCTCCATATATGTATATGTATTGTAAATTTTAAAATATTCCAAGATTTCTAAGATTTTTTTATTCCATAATTTCTGATAAAATCTTATAACATGTAAAATAAACAATTCCATATTACAATATTAATTTTTGTTCAGAAATTATATACAATAAAATATCTTAAAAACTTTAGAAAAAACTTCAAACTTCACATATAAAAAATTCATATATAAAATTCATATATAAAAAATTCTAAAAGATTTTCGAATTTGTAAAAATTATGAGAAAAATTTCACAAGACTTCTTAATGAATATAATAAGGAATTAAACAAAAATAGATATCGAAAATGAAAATTTCTACAAATGGCACTAATTCTAGAATGTCATTATGTTTTTTAACCATTCTCCTTAGCAACAATAATGAATTTTCCATATTTTCTTTGACTTAAGGAGTTCTGCCTGATAAAGCAGCGATCAGGATGGAAATGACGGAAAAAACATGGCAAAATCCTTACTGCACTACGCCGGAAAGTTCACTGCCACCATCGAGAAGGCTTTCGCCAGGCAAAATGGGTGAACTCAACAGGCCAAGGTGGGGCGGTGTCTGGGGTCAAGATGCAGCTAGAGGTGACCCACCGCCGCCTTCTTGGCTATCAAGATTAGGACAGTCGAGCCAAGTAAGTTTATTAGAACTTTAATTATCCATTAAATTATCTGCAAAGAACTTTTTGAGTATCTTCAAAAGTCTAAGATTAAAAACTATTCAAGAGCATTTGTTTCATCTATCCCACATAATATCTATAATTAAATCAAATATTCTTTTTATCAAGGTTCTAGTGATCAATCACGACAGCGCCAGCAGCCCGGATAGTTCAACGACTGGCTCAACCGGCTCCGATATCAATAAAGTATCTTATCTTCGGGGTCAAAATATTCCTATGGACGCGGAGATCCTTCAAGAACGCGAAATGAAACGTCAGAAAGCGCTAGAGCTTCAAAACGCTATCAAACAGCAACTCGAGGAAAAAGACAGACAAAGGAAAGAAGAGAAAGAGCGGCGGCTGAGAGAAGAGATGTTGGAAGAAGAACGAATCCGGCGAGAGAGAGAAAGAGACAAAGCAAGGTAAAATAAATATAAAATATTAGGAAAGTAAAAACCGGCTCTGGGACGGAGAGAAGAGTAAAAAGATTCTCATATTGTCTCATAATATATAGATTAGGATCGGGTATTATAAGCAGTGCAAGTAATATGAGCACCCTTTATATTTCTGTAATGGTTGATATTAGTAATGCCAATTGTTGTAAAAAGATGTCTTCGCGATATTCCGATATGCTGCACAATTTTTAAATTTATGTATAAATATACTTCGTATATTTATCACATTAAATAAGTAGCTACGTTATTTTTTATTTCTTACGTTTTTTCCTTTAACTTCACTAAGGTCCTTAATCTATTGAGATAAGATATTTTGTTTTGCATGATATGTTAAGTAAACAATATTGAGCCATTCTAACTTCATAAAGTCCCGAGATCCCATTATTGATTTATTAGACATAGGAGTTTTTCGGATAGGTCGTGTATTAGTGAGTATCTTCATTATTCCTTATTTTATACTGAAAAAAAGAGTCTGGCGAGGGGTCAATCATTTTGGGGCAATCAGTGTACATTTTATTAGAAATATATTGCGACAGTACAGTAATAAAACAGGCAATGCCAGCAGTAGCAGTACTAACAATACATAGTAGTACATAATACATTAATAATATACATTAATAATATTGGCAATATTGCGCGCAATACATAGAATATATGACAATATTAGGTGGCAATACATAGAATAACAATATCAACAATATAATAGCAATGCTAGCAATAAAGTATGTTGTATTGCCGTAATTAGCAATCACTGTATATTAGTGTACATTTTTTTAGTTAATGGTTGACCTTTTTAAAATTTAGTAATAGCTATTAACTGTATGGTGAAATAATGCCAATCAAATATTTGATTAATATAACCAAAAATAATGTTACTTTTACAAATATTTAATAAATATTACCATTTGGTAATGCTTACTAAATATTTGTCAATGTAACATTTTTTTGTTACATTAATCAAACATTTGATTGGTATTTCTGATGGAAAAATTTTGCTGAAATTTCACGTTTTGAATGCTTTTAGCAAAATATTTTTTAAAAAATTTCAATTTAATTCCAGTAATTTTTAGCTGAAAAATACATTTTCAGCAAATTTTCAGTAAATATTTTAGAGAAATTTCAACAAAATTTCAGAAATTTTAATTCAATTTCGAAGAAATTTCAGTGATTTTTCAATAGCTGAAAAATTCACTTTTAGTGAAATTTCAACAAATTTTCAGCAATTTCGCTAAAATGTTCTAAAATTTAGAATAATGTCAACAAAATTTTTTCATCAGGGATTTATTCTAATAAAATGTTTCATACACACACACACACACACACACACACACACACACACACACACACACACACACACACACACACACACACACACACACACACATATATATATATACAGTGAGTGTAAAAGGTATTCGTATAAGGAAATTTTTTTTTTTAAATCTTCTTTATGGAAAATAAACATTAAGTAAACATTATAATTTATGCAATGAATACATTCTGTTCTAACATAAACAAAGCTTTGCATGTATTTCTGATTTTAGAAGCTACATTTCTCTACTGTACGAATACTTTTTAAGCATCCAAACAATAGAATTTTTAATTTCTGTTTATTTTTCAAATGATATATTTTCTATAATTAATACACATCTTTTGGTATATATAATTTTAAGAAACATACAATCTATTTTATTCTTTATAAATAAATTGTTAATTTCTCAGCAAGAAACGATCGCCAAATATTGAATCAACATCAAATTTGTATTAAAATCATCGTATTGATATCAATCGACATCAATTCGATGACTCATTTCTCGCTAGATAATATTTACTTTTTAACAAGTTTTTTTAAAAAATATTTTCTCTGTACGAATACTTTTTGTACTCACTGTATATTTCATTTCTGCATAATTTCTTATAAAAAAATTTCCTGTGTTCATATTACCCCTAAAGCCTATTCAGAGGGTAATAAGAGCATCCGCCACTATTTCAACATTTGCATTAAAATAATCAATTTCAATACTAAGATACATAAAATATTAATAAATCTATCAAATGGTATGCATAAGATTTTTTTATTTTTCAGTAGATATATCAAAATTCCTTAAAATGCTCATAATACTCAATCCTACCCTTATTTATTATTATTAATAAAAATTCATTTCCTATTTCAAATTTATGAAAATTTTCGAAACAATATCTTAAATGTTTTTAAATTTTATAAATTTTCTTCAGAAATTGCAGAAATTTTAAAATATTTTTTTAGAATTTATATGAAGAATTTTAGAAAAGATTTATGAATTTCTTCAAAAATCTTTCTAAAAAATATTCTAATTTCTATAAAAATTTTGAAAAATTTTTTAAAAAGCTATATAGAAATTCTGAAAAAATCTGATATCTACAAATTTTGAAAAATTACATAAAAAATTCTAAAGAAAATTTTCATCAGATTCTTATCTGTAAAATTAGGGATGCACCGGATATCCGGAAAGTATTTGATATCCAATATTATCCAGCACTTTTTTTACTATCCAACCGGATAGCCGAATATCATTAATATTCGGGAATAAATCCGGTTGAAATTTGATATCATTAAATTGTTGATTTTTTCTTATACAATACAAATGTTCTAGAAATAAGTATGCATGATGTTATAATATCTTATATATTGTTGCAAAATCACAATCTTTTTCTTTATAAAATTTTTTTTTAGAAGACTTTTTTGGAACACTTTCTCGGAATTCAATCGGGATTCGATCCGAAAAATGTCGAATGTCCGACTCGAAGAAATTACCTTCTTGGATATCCGATTGGAAACCGGATATCTGATGTTACATTCTATCCGATATTCGGTATCCGGTAATTTTACGATCCGGTGCATTCCTATGTAAAATTATAAATCACACTTCGGCTCATGTTTACCAATATAGATTAACTTCAAGTTCAACTATACTTCATCTTTTTCTAGCTCTAAGAATTAGAAAAAGATAAAGATCGAGTAAGTTGAATTGAGATCAAAGTTAATCTACACTGATAGAAACAGGCATCTATGAATTCACTCCGTTGTAGATTTGAAGAAGAGCAGCGAATAATACGCGAAAAGGAGGAGGCGAAGTTGAGGAAGACGCAAGCCATGCGCGAGGTGTTGGAAGCTGCGGAACGGTTGGCAAAGGAAGATGGGAAGAATCGACGAAAGCGAGAGGAACATACCGACGAAGATACCGACGTTGTGACGCAATTTTCCAACGAGTCGAAAACAATAGCAAACATAAGCGACAAGCGCGAAGAAGAGAGTTGTTCGCAAGAGCAAAGCGCAAGTTTGATCAATCATCCTGAAGAAAAATCCAGCCTGAAGGCTCAAGAGACCGACAATTGTCGGGAAAGCGGGAACGATAAAAATCCGAGAGAAATTTGTCCACGGAAAAATTACGCAGACAAATCGGCAAAGACCATGCTGGCCCTGAATGTGAGCAAGGACGTGGCGATCGTGCTGAGCGGCCGGCTAGAGGATCCCGAAATTTTGAGCAGAGCGAATCTGCAGCTGGTGAACCTGGTGATGACGCCGAGCCCGCGCAAATTCGCAGAGAGCGCCGCGGATTATTTCTCGCTAGGGCTCAATACGATCATGAGGAATAACACAAGTCCCAGGAATCCGAGGAGGTCGTCGAGGGACGCCTCGTCGACTGTTGTGGAGAACAGACTGTTGACGCCGAGCAAATACAGAATGCCAGCCGGTCGGGACTTCGGCACTCAGACAGATGTGGAATCCGATGTCCAGGAGCTACGGGAGAAGCTACAGGATCAGTCGGTCGGAGACCAAGGTACCATGAAGGAGCGGAAGGACACGACAAACGCCAACCGTAGAAACGTTGAAAAGTGAGTCGCCATCTTCGCGATCTCGATGTCGCATTTCTGGGCTTCTTAGAGGCCGAAACCAACGACTGTGTTCTCCCCTGCATGCGGTAGTATCTGTCGGTAATTATCGTTTTTATTTCATACTGTATAGTTCAATAATAAGGTTGATGATCGTAAAGACGCTTTACCGTGAAATGTCTGCCGATTCGCGCGAGGAAAATACCCAGTAAGTTGAATGCTCTTAATTGATTCTCTTAAGAGAATAGAAAGCGTAACTTATCTAAAGCCCGATGTCCACGATGCTAGAAATCGGTCCGAGATTTCGGACAGAGAAAAAATTAACAAATCACATTTGAATTTTGATCACATGACCATTGCGATTGGTCAATTCTTTCTTCATCTGAGATCTCGGACCGATTTCTAGCATCGTGGACACAAAACTTTACACTTGATTCTCCTTAATTTACATTATTGGTGATATTATTTTTTTTAACTTTCGCTCAAGTTTGCTGCTTCAAATTCGAATGCATCTTGGCAATTAAGCTTAAACCTGCTATATATCATTCTCGCCTGACAGAAAACGCTTAAAAAATTTATCAATAAAATTAATTACGATACTTCAGTACGATTGTAATTGTTTGAAGATCAAATAATATGGGTCCTGGCGAAGAAATTCCTGTAAAAACTCTTCCGCGAGCCAAATCGCAGCCCAGAACTACGCTCGATAGCAGACCGCGATGGAACGCCAATCGGTAATTAAAATATTACAAAAACTATTAGGACTGTAACTCTTAACGATTATACAATATCGTTACAGTCATTAAGAGTTACAGAAAGGTTTTTATTAATCCTCCGGAGCCGATGCCAAAATCTGTAACATGATAACTGACACTAAAACTTATTTAATATTTATATGTTAATTAAAAGGCATCATTCATGATGAATTAAAATGGCATAACTCATATAAAAAAAAATGAATACTAAGATTTATTTCAATAAGAATAATCAAAATATAATATAAAGAAATTTAAATTGTTTGACATTTTTGTGTAAAATGACAACATAATTAATAATGAATTTTTTTTTTTGACATTACTTACAAAGAAAGCTATATTATTTTTACTTATCAAAAATTATTTTTACTTATTGTATTTTTGTTATTCAAATAATCAGTGCAATAGGTCCCACCATCAGTTGCCGAGAAATAATTTTCATATAATTTTTCAGAATTTTTATGTATAGTTTAAAATTTTTCAGAATTTCTAATTGATTTTATAACTTTTTAGAAAATTTCTTAAATTTCTTATACAAATTGGAACACTTTTCAGAAGTGCCGAGATCGAAAGCCGACACACATCTTTTGTAGAATTCTTTCTATATTTTATATGTATAGGATAAGGAATCTAGGCCACCTGAATAACTAGCTTATTTTTAACAATAGAAGGAAAAGTATCAAACAAAAGTGCATGATTTCAAGGGGGACGTATTTTGGTCCGTTGTCTTTCTTCTGGGAGGCGCTAAAAAGATATGAAGGTTGCCCCCTTTTTTAAATGGAATTGTATGAGTTTTTTACACAATAAATTATTCTGCACATAAAAGTATTAAGATAATAATATTAAAAAACCAATAGTTTACGAGATATTTTATGCCAACATGTTATAGAATAAAAGTATAAAAGTCGTTATAGAATAAAGTATAAAAGTCGAGTTCATGAACGAGAATCGTATATAAAACGTGACTTTTTGGTTTTGCCATTGCGACACTTTTTTCCCCTTCTTCGATAAACCGAGCACGTCGGTCGCGCCACTGATATTGACTCGCGAGCGCTCGTCTTCCCCAGGCACTATGTGCTAAGTTTAAATTCGAATTATTTAGTTTCCAACACTCCCTTTTAATCTGGATTCAAATTTTCACAATAACAAAATTATTGATACCAAACAATAAAACAAAAAACTTATTAAAAAAAAATAAATCTTATTTTAATCTCAACTTATTCCTTTTCTCTCTCTCTCTCTTTCCCTCTCTCTCTCCTCCCTTCCCTTCATCTTCTCCTCCTCCCTTCCCCCTCTCTCATCCTTTTCTCTTCAATTTTATTTTACTTTCGTTTTTTTTCCTTTTTTAACATAATTAACATTTTAATTTAACATAATATGATAGTTTCTAGCCAACTAAGTTATTTATATATATCACTTTACACACACAAAATTTAACGGTTTCATAAATATATCTGCTATCTGATTTTCCGAACTACAATATTTTACTATATTATTTTCTGCTATTTTTTTTTGTACAAATCGAAATTGAACATTGAGATGTTTAGAACGTCTATTTAATACATCTGTCTTTATCAAATGTATCTCATTTTAATTATCTACGTAAATTTCCGCAATTATTTCTCAATTCCTCCAATACCGCCTTTAGAACGTTCTTACAACAGTCGCCGAAATATACTGCCTCTATACTGAAAAGTGCAACAATCATTTGCTTTCTAGAATACCAAGTTATTGATATACTCCGCAGTACTGGATCACGTAGCCAATAGTGCTCTTTCCCATTTCAGAATCGCCAGAGTAATCTGTATCACAATAGGCTTTTCCATTACAATAGGCTTTGTCTGTGTCCTCACCATATATTAGACTGAGTTCCTTGTAACTCTGTAAATACTCTGTAAACATCTTAATATTCTTTTGTTTAAATAATCTTTACTTTTTGGAGATTGATGATTATATCTACTGCTATAATTGACTACAGAGATTCGATCTTGTTTTCATCGTTAGATATAGAAGACTTCCGACTGTTTGTCTATACGGCAATGTTTTCCTAACATTCTGTACTTTGGTTCCTTTTCTGATAATATTAGCGTGTTGGCAGGCTTCGCATCCTTCATGTATATCTCTAAATGTTTCTTGTTCAATAGTTTTCTTGGTTCACAATAAACCTATTTTTCCGTAACTCGCCGAACTTAATGAAACTTAATAGAACAGACGAAAATAATAGATACGTATTTTTTCTACATCGGCGATGGTGCAGGTTTAAAGATGCAAACTACCCTTAGAATAATAAGCACGAGTACTCAATTTCTTGCATTTTAACTCACTCTATTACAGCTGCTTCTGAATTTTAGAGTTGATAAACTCTAACCAAATGGCTTTCATGTATGAACTCTGCGAAACAAATTGGACAAATCTGGATGAAATAAAGTTAGGTTTCTTGACAAAATTAACAAGCGCGGAGAGAAACTATGTTTTCTAATGAATCCAGCTTGAATGAAAGAAGTTAGGATGACTAAATTGTTTTGATATGACCTAAATTTCCTTAATCCGAACTGATTACTAGGTAATAGGTGGATTAAGAAGGAGGAAAAGGACTTCGCCAGCCAATAAATACGATTGAAAATCATACGCTCCATGATTTTAAGAGGACACAATGTAAGAGAGATTCGATGGTAACCCTCCTAGACTTAGGAATGAGAAATATTAATGAGTAACCATTGTTTAGAAAAAACAGAAGATGGAAATAGTTGGTTCAGTATAGAAAGAAAACGAGATAAAAGTTTATCTGAGAGAGTTTTTAGCAGATGGTACTCAGTCCGGTCGAGCCGCGGACTGGAAAAGATATTTACTGAATACAAAGCAGCTCGAATCTCGCCCATAGTTCCAGCCATACAAGTGGATCCTCCGTTGTGCTAGGAATAAGAGGTAGAAAGGGAACAGGAAGAAGAACAGATCTTGTCCATAATCTCACGAATGAGTTTGTCATCCGCCGAACAGATGTTACCCTATTAAAAATCCGAAGATGCAAGACAACGGTTTTTGCAACGTTTAATCATTCTCCATACATCAGTAGTAAGAATGAGATGACTTAAGCTTTCACAAAAATCTCTCTAACCTTGACATTTGGCCTTACGCAGCATCTGACGGGCATTTCTAATCACAACTTTAAACTCTTCATAAATTTCGATAGTGGGGACTTGTCTGCAGGTTTTTAGTGCAGAAGAACGAATTCGAATGACTTCGTCATAATTTGAAGTCCATCAGGATGCACGAAGGGATCTTTTAGATCAGCCTCCATCTTTAAAATATTTAATATTCGTTGAAGAGAAGAGATGCTTAGTAAAACAGAAGAGAATTTCATTGATAAATTTATCATACAATTCCTCAAGGAATGAATGAGTGATAGAAAAAACATTGTCAATAATGTTCTGCGCGTGCTCTTTTAGCCAGCTAGAAACGCAAAACCATTGAGCTCAAGTCGGATTCTATATGAAAAAGTGGTAGATATACATGTCAAAAGTTAATATTGACGATCAGGGAGAAATGATCGCTATCGTGAAAATCCTGTAAGATAAGAATTTCATACATAGAGGCAAGATCAGACGAGGTTACAGCAAAATCAATAGTTGAAGGGATCTTAAAGGAATGAGAAAGATGAATGGGAGAATCCGTAGGATTCATACAGATAATCGTATGATTCCATGAGATCACTCATGATAAACCCCGCCGCATTGGATCTGAAAGATTCCTACAGGGGATAATGTGTGTTGAAGTCTCCAATAATCAATGTGGGGCTTTGTATATCTGCGGAGAATAGAGAATCGATTGCCGTTTAGGACGCAAAAATATTAGGAAAAATGTATGGCGATAAACCAATAATAGTTAAACTATTAAAGCAATTAAGAGAAAGAGAAATAAGAATATCCAAGGAGAGGAAAGTAAATCAGGTTTATTGTCAGAAATAGTATTGTATAATAGATTGGGTTGCGAATTAATATGGCTATATCTCTGATGTCGTGAGAAGAAGAGTCAAGCTGAATGCAATCGAATCCACAAATTCGAAAATCATGTGGACTCAAGCATGTCTCAAAATAATGACGTCATATCCCTGCGCCAATTTCTCCAACTCGGGTTTTTTATCCGAACGCCACGGCAGTTCCGGAAAAGGAGCCTTATTGAGAACTATATTGCTGCACTGTAGTAGAATCTATGAAGTTATATACGATTGAAGTTGTCCAAAATTTCTTGTATCTGCCGAAGTCTGGCACCAAACTGAGTCTCACAGAGCAAAGAAGGTATATATGTTACTCGAAAGTTTATGAAAAGAGTTAGAAAGCAAATTGAAAAATTACAAAAATTAGACTAGCGATAAAGGTTAGTCTGGGATAGAGTCCCTAGAAAAAGCATCGGTCCATGTTTTCGATTGGTTCATGTTAGCTTGCTTTCACTATGGCAGCACAAATCACAATATAAGAAAATGGCGCGCTTATTGAAAAACTTGTAGACGTGAAATAACCCAAAACATTCTTTTTAATGTATATTTTATTTCATATTATAAGGAAATAATATAGTTATGAAGAAATACAATCTGTTTAATAAAAATATAAAATTTCAAATGAAAACATAGTTTCAAACAACGATATGGCCAGTCAAATGTATTCCGCACACACCTTCAAAGGAAAGTAATAGCACACCAGCGGGAAAGTAATAGAAACGAAATCAAAACAACCCCTAGCACAAAGTTGCACAAACAGCAACACTGCTACAACATGCAGCAACCAGAGATTTTGCAATAATATTGCTGCAAATTCTGTAATGTGTAGGAAAAAAGCTTGGTTTAACAAAAATTGGAGATAATGCAACATCCAACAAGCCGAGACAAGACAAAAACGTCCGTCCCGATTCACAATCATCATGGAATTAACTTCTAAGTACGAAAGTGTAAAGTGCAAACACTAAGAACATATTTCCACTACTTTTATTTGACATTTTGAAGGCATGGCCAGATTCTGTTTCTCTAGGGACTCTATAGTCTGGGGGGAAAGAAGTTGAGAATGGGAGGAAAGATTAGAAACGAGGGAAGAGGAAGAAATAGGACTAAATAGGAGGAGAGACGAGAATAACCACATATTGAAAAGAAGGCAAAGGTATGAGAGAAATAAGCCGTCGTTAATTGAAGAGTTTTACCACCTTTCATTGGAAGCCAATAACAATTGGCCAAGCATTGTGCTTTTCATGCAAAGGAGGTGTGCAGGGGAGGGACCGTCTTATAGGCCTTGGTTGCTAAAAAAAGGGAAGAGGAAGCATACGTCCGAGAGAGTCCTTCAAGAGAATATTATAGGAATGTTGTTGTAACTTTTTAGGTTATCTCTATAATGAGGGTTGAAGAGGGGTGATCGTACAATGTTGCTATAGGATGAACCGAATTCTGGAATAAATCCAAAAATCTCCTATGAGTTGAAATCATGATACGTATGTAACGACCTAGCTAGGGAAAAAGGATGAGGAATGGACGGAAAATAGAAGAATAAAAAAGAAGAGGGAAGTTGTACTGGATGAGAGAGACACGAGGAGGAAGAGGAAATGAGCCTCCGAGTATGACACATTTTCCAGCGTACTGATAAATCTCTATTTAATATATAAGCCGGACATTTTGCTGAGAATAGAAACTGTTCACAGCCGTAATTGCAGCAGATAGGGGAAAGCTGAAAGTGAGAGCTCCACCTTGGAGTGTAACCCCTGTCCACAACGTGCGCAACGCGGAACGCTCTTGCAATCCGAGTTAATATGTCCAAGTCTCAAACAGGAAGATGTAAGGAAGAACTGGAAAGGAAACATGCACAAAAGAGATAGAGTGGGGTAAAAATTAACTCTAAAATTTAGCGAGGATCATGTAGACAAGAATTAAAGTATCTTTACCCTCTATTTTCTCTTTGTGGCACAGTCTACGAGCCGAAAGAATTTTATATAGAGACTAAAATTCTTTATATAATGATTCGTCGCATATGTCCAAAGGGACATTTTTTTATAACATCGATTCTCATGACTCTAAATGATGTATAAAGATATTGACTTTTGATATATCTTTATACGTGATGTATAAAGACTTTTAGGCAGAGTTGGGTATTAGTTAAAACGATTAAAGTTAAAAAAAAGTTAAAAAAATAATTAACTTTTAACTTAAATTAGTTAATTTTAAATGTTTAATTTTAACATTTAATTTTTACAATAACTTAATTTACTTAAGTTACTTCTAAACTTTAATTTCCTAACTTTTTTAAATTAAAAATTTTTCTATCTCTTAATGCTAATATTTTTTTGTATAAAATTTTAAACATTAGAGAATTAATTTTTAAAAATGATTTTATGATTAAAAACTCTATAATAAGAGTCACACCATACGATAGCCAGTTTTTTATTGATTCGCTAGGTTTTGTGAATTCCCGCTTATATTTGAATCACACTAATTTTAGGTGTCATAAACATTATAGTTCAGCAACATAAATATGAAATGAGCTTTAGATGAAGAACTATTGTAAAATAGTTCTGCACATCCATCCATTTTCTAAATTTTGATGTATATTTTTTATAATAAATATCTAGTCGATGCAGTCGTAAACATGTATAAGCAGTTTCGGTTAAAGAAAGTTAGATAAACGTTAAAGAAAGAGGAATAATGCAAATATTATACATATCTTCTCTCTCGCAAGATTTTGATAAAAACGCCTTATAGTGTGATTCTTATAACGTTTTCTCTTGGCTCGCCCACCAGTGCAACGCTCAGACAGTATAGCGTGTTTCCGTGACTATATAGTGTAGCGCAAATTTTATGCACGAAGTGGGGTTTATACGATCTCAAAAAGATGATCTAGAACCAGTGTGACATTAAAAATTTGAAAATGGAAGTCAACCGGCAGCAGAATTAAACACGAAGCATGAAGTAGTGTACCACCATGATGTATGTACATTTGTGTAACGCAGCACTGATACAGCACTTACACGTAACTGGTGTAATGCGAGGTTAAACTCAGTATATCTCAAGAGAAAACGCTCTATTATTATGTATTGAGAGTGCTGCATTAATTTTAAAAGATTTTCAAAAGATGTCATAACTATTACTATCGCATCTGGCCATATTGTTGCTACTTTCATGTTCAAAGCATCATCATGTGGTTTTAGTTTTCAGTATGTGTCATTTTGAAGTGTAAACAATATTTTTTTGAGCATTGAATATGTCGAATTTTGTCAACGAAACATAATTTGTGGGAAGCTTTGCTTTTTTGCTTCCATTTGATGAAAAGTGCTGCTGAAAGTTAACAAATGCTGTCGGAAGCTATGATGATTATATTCCATTGATTTCAACCATGATGGTACTTTCGACGCTATAAAAAAAGTGATTTTGACATGGAAGACAAGAAACGTCCAGGTCAGCCAAAAAAAGTTTGAAGATGAGGAAGTGGAAGCTTTATTCAATTAAGACCCGAATCAAACGCAAGAAGAACTTGCAGATCATTAAATATTGATTGATCAACAATTTCCAGACGTTTGAAGGCCATTGAAATGATTCAAAAGCAAGGAAATTGGGTGCTGTACAAGTTAAAGCCGAAGGATATCGAAAGGCTCAAAATGACTATGAATTGTTGCTTCAAAGACACAGAAGAAAAAATTTTTTGCATCGTATCGTGACGGGTGATGAAAAATGGATACGCTACGATAATCCGAAGCGCAAAAAATCATGATGCAGGCCAGGCAAACTATTAACATCGACGGCAAAGCCGAATATTCATAGCGCTAAGCTCATGCTATGTATTTGGTAGGATCAGTGTAGTGGATGTAGTGTATTATGAGCTGCTCTAACTCAATAAAACCATCACTGGGGAACGCTACCAACAATAATTGATGCAATTATTGTTGTTATTCTCCAGATATTGCTCTTTTCGATTACCACTTATTTCGATCGATGACTCATGGCTTGTTTGAGCAGCGCTTCCATTCTTATGAAAATATCAAAAAATGGGTCGTGGATAGTTTTCAAAAATGAAAAAATGTGTCGTTTTTTCGACGTGGAATCCACCTATTACCAGAAAGATGTAAAAGGGAAAAAGTAGCTAGCGATAGACAATATTTTGAATGGTCAATTTGTAATCATTTTTTCACAATAAAGCCGTATTTTTATCAAAAAATTCCTTAAAATTAATGCACACTCCTAATATAAGTAACTTACATAAAAAAATTAAATTTATCTAATAATCTATATTTTAAGTGTTATTTAAAATAATCTCATTTTAAGAAAAATCATTTTAAGAAAAATTAGGACATTCTTATCTCAAAAATAATTTTTTTCAAAATTAACTTAAGTTAATTCAGTCTTAACTTTTATTATTGTAAATTAATATTTTATTCCTTCAACTTTTAACTTAATTTTATTAATTTTATAAGCCATTAACTTTAATTTAATTTTAAAAAACTATAATTAATTTACCCAATCCTGTTTTTAGGCTATATAATTTAAGAGCCACCAGATTAAGAATACTATTTGCCTTAACTGGATCATTCAAAGTGACCGAAATCTTGTTGCGATCGACCGACTTAACCTCAATAATATGATTCCCTACAGAACTGGAAATAATACGACTGACTAATAAAATTTAAATGTTTTACTGTTGATACCCGGTAAAAAATTTTTTGTGCATGAATATGTATAAATATGTATAAACATACATAAATATTCATAAACATGTATAATATAAATCATATATGAAATATATCCGTACATGTTCATATATCTCTCTTTCTTTTGTAAAATTACTTTTTAGTGTAATAGAAATAATAATAGTAATGTGAAAATATTAAAAATAATTAAAAGGATAATTTTCATACTATTTGTTTTAAAAAAAAAATCAAGTTTGAAGAAATGTAAAAAAAATTACTTATGTATAATTATATCTAAAATTATGCATAATTGTGAGCAATTTTTTTTACATTTTTCCAAACTTGTTTTTTTCTGAAACGAACAATGCAAAAATTATCCCTTTAATTATTTTTAACGTTATTATTATTATTTCTATTATACTAAAAAGTCATTTTACAAAAAAGTAAATTTTACAAAAAAAAAAGAGATCTATTAACATGTATGGACATGTATATGATTATACATGTTTATAAATATTTATGTATATATTTATACATATTTATACATATTAATGCATGAACAATATTTTACCGGATAGATTCTTGTTGAATAAGAACTCTCTTTATAAGAAATGTATTTGTAGTAAATATTCGCAGAATTAGATGAGTTATTTATTACGTTGTTGTAACTAATTTTGTGAGAGGATCCTCCTGGATCCGTATCTCATTCATGGGGTCGTTTGAGTGCCTGAACGGACACTTTCCCTGGGAGAAGAGTCCGCTATCTCTTTCAAATTCCCTTATGTTTGTAACTCGTGAGATTTACCCGCCCCTGTACTTAAGAGTTCATCATTAAGAGTTTCATCATTGAGACTGATAAAACATCTGAAAGGGGAAATCGCAATATCTCCTTCCCTCTCCTCTGTAATGGAAAAACAGGATTTATTGAGGTCGAATGCCGTACTGGGAGAAGCCTTCGCGCCCGAATCAATTATATTGATAGCGGCCATCTTTTTCTGTTCCTTACGATTCTTTTTGTTTTTCTTAATCATCATGGACAAAGGTGACAACAGGTATCGATTTTATAAATTTCGAAACATTAGCTGTATTCTTCCTAATGGGCGAGGACGTTCTAGACAAGGAAAATTGTTTACCAGTCTTTTCGAAAAAAAATTTAGTTTCTCAAGAGAGATTGACGCACGAATAGTGTCTGATTTCAGTTTCGCGCCCGGATCGGGGGCAAGCTGACCCGAGGGCGAGCCTTCTTGTATGTCACTGATCATCGGACAAACAATCACAATTTGAGATGAAATAAGTTAATTAAGAAGGAAAATTGATAATAAAAAGGATAAAAAGACTAAAATGGAAAGCGCGCACAAGCAGGCCGAATTTTCAAGAAACACGAATGCGCAGGTACAAAAACACATCCGCACTAATCGAGAGTCATGAATAAAAATTGTATATAAAACATGACTTTTTGGTTTTGCCATCGCGACACTTTTTTCCCCCTCTTCGAGCTAAATATAATAAATCGAGCACGTCCGTCGCGCCACTGATATTAACTCGCGAGCGCTCGTCTTCTCCAGGCATGTGCTAAATTTGAACCGATTTATTTAGTTTTCAACACTAAGATTTCTCATTCTATATTTTCAAATGAAATCTTATGAAATCTAAAAAAATTTAAAATATTGTTCAGAAATTATAAAAAGAAATTTTCGAATATTTTAGAATTCATATGTATATATGAAAAATTCTAGGAGAAAATGTAGAATTTCTCAATATTTCTGAAATGTCCCAATTTATAAAAATTTCTAAGACAAATTTTCAGAAATATAATTGAGGGTCCAATAGATCCTCATTAGATCCGGAGGATTAAATACAATTCTAACTTATTTGTTTGGCACAAGTGTCACGAATGTAATAATTATTAAAGATACTCTTAGTCCAGGTACACGATATCGAACACAAAGTGAGAAAGATCCGCACTATCAAAGACGACTGCGATTAAGAAGACGACAAATCGAATCCAGCGATGAAGGATCTAGGTAAAAGAATTTCAAAAAAGACTAAAATTAAATAAACCTAAGTAGCACAGCAGCGCTTGCAAAGGGCTAAAAAAGCATTTATATGCTTATATGCAATTATATGCACTTTGTTAATGCTTTGTAAGCGCTGTATGCTATTTGGGTTTCTAAAATTATCTAAGGAGAATTGATATACATAATTTCAAATGCAGAAGGTAAAAGATATTGAAATGTAGAGAAATGAAATTCATAAATATAAATGAAGATATATCACTCTTTATTACTTCAAAAGTGACACAACTAAAAAAAATTAAGTTTAAGAAAGAAGGAAAAACTTTTTTTTCAATTTGACAGAAAATTATTAAATAATTAAATAATATCAGTAAAAAGAATATAGGATAAAGTCATGATGCAAGTAGACATGGTGTGCTCGTAACTAAGACAAGTTTGCACATAGCAACACGCTGACCTCATTTTCCGCTATTTTATAACATATATATTCACGCGATTGTCATATGATTTAAAATAATTAAAAAATATATTAAATATTAAGTGAAAATAATAAATAATAGTAAAAAAATAAATAATTATAATATTATAATATTATTATTATAATATTATTATTATTATTATAAATAAATAATTATTTATTATAAATAAGTGATTATTTATTATGTGAAACTGAGTTTTACGTAACAGGTGTATTGAAATAAAATCCGCCGAAAAATGGCAAAAAAAAGTCGAGCTCTGATTCGTTGCAGCAGATAAATATGCTGAAGAACACACCATGTATTCCAACTAGCTGAAAATTTACTGCCAGTACTGAAAATCTATAGTTATGTCACGTCCACTATAGATTTTCAGTATTGGCAGTAAATGTTGGAACACAGCTCAGTCTCTACTTGCATCATGGGATAAAGTATACAGTGATTGACTACGATACAATGATTGACTATTTGTTATGAATTTGTCTACATATTAAAATCCAAGTCACTAACTAACAGCTAATTTCACAAGATAATAATAACTGATCTTTACTAACTTCATATACGAACAAAATATTCAATTTACAGTCCGTAAATTGAACTCGCAAAAACTGTAGTACACAATTAAGAAATACTTAATAGTTCATTTAAGTGTATGTATAGGTAATTTATAATTTTATGAAACAATTAATGATACTTTTGTTCATCATATATCGCTAATACAAGGTTATATTTCTTACATATTTATTTTTTTAATTCATCTAATAATTACGAAAATAAAAGGATGGTCAATAACTGTAATTGAGAAAGTTTATTTTTTACAATTATTGACCATTCATTGTAATTCACATATTATTCACTAGATAATTATTTCTCATAAATAAAATTTCTATTTTGATATGTTAGAATATTGTAGGTTTAATTTTTTTAAATGCCTAAAGTAAGTTGTATGAAATACTCTCAAGAGGTACTTAACAATGCCGTAGATGCCGTTCGTAAAAGTAAGGGGCTGAATGAAAATATGACCTAAATCAACGCTCAAATTTAGAAAAAAGATAAACCACAAACATCAAAATAACAATATCTTATACTTGAAATTTCATTAAATTTATCTCCTTTTCATTTTCTGAATTTTTGTCATTTTGATAGTTTTCAATGATCAATCACTGTCATTTTTCTGTACAATAATAATAAAACTTGCGGTCAATAATTATCATTTTCTGAATAAAAGTTTCTACTGTTAGAAAAAAATGATCTTATGAAAAACATGAACTCACTTAAAGATTTTGTATTTGACATATTCTTTGAACTTTACTTAATGCTTTGCATCAAATTCAAATTTCAAATAATTTCAATAGTGATTACAGTGATTGTATTAAATTTCAGTATTTAAGTAGTCAATTATTGTACACTATTTTTAACATGACCAAATGTCATTTCATAACCACGGTTATCAGGTCCCGAGCATTGGTCCGGAGTCAAACTTCAAGCCTCGAAGGTCCGTGCGCTGGAGATTACTATTTCAACCGGAAGCTGACCAATTGCTATGATCCAAAAAAAGAATTGTTTTCCAAAAAAAAAACATACAGGATTTCATTCGTACATTACATTGTTGCACATTTTTTATCCAAATAGCAACAATCCAAAATAACCTACATAGTGCGAACATAAGATATTTTCTTATATTATTATAACATAAAGTGAAAACATAATCACAGATTTTCTTATTATTAAAATAAATATTCTTTAACCATATTTCTTTCTACATAACTCAATATTGCACTATAAAATGCAAAAAAGAAAACAAAAAACATAAAAATATAACGCTACAACATTTTTAACATAGAAACAAGCGCAGCATGATTAGGTAGTGAATTTAGTGAATATCGTACGCGAACAAAAAATCAGAGCAATTACATAAAAATATAAATAAGGACTCTCAATCTTAAAAACAATAATTCGAACTTTAGAACAAGACTAATGAGAGTCTAACGTTGAAGTAAAAGTGAAGAGTTAGGAGATAATACTCAAGTGTTGGCGGTTGTCTTCATTTATTATATCGAATGTTTAGGCTCATTTTGGAGTCATCTTCAGCGAAAAAGTAGAATATAATATCTCGTTGAAAATAAGTCACTCGCGCAGGTTGGCAGAAATGCAGTAATCAATATATTACCCTTATACAAATTATTACCATTTTATTGTTAATTCAATAATTAAAAATCAGTAATAATTGTGTGACTCACCTCAACGGGAAAACCAAAGACGGTCACAAATTCACAATAAAAAAATTAATTCACAATTTTCATGAGATATAAATTAACACAAATCGTTCCTCGGATTAATATCGTGTCAGTTCATCTTGACGTGTCGTTTGAAATTGAACGTTACAAAGTGATAAGGGGACTTATAAACAAGCAATAACAATAAATAATAATAAGAGAGTCAACCGATAACTATTTTAAATCTCAATATTATTTTAACATGTCTAATAAAGAAGCATAAGAATAATGCAAGCATTCTATGTCTGTTTTTAAATTAAGTTCATTCTGCATGTATGAAGCATTTCTGAATTTAAACGTTTATTGAGAAATCTTTCCTTATCAAGAATTTGGACATTCTCCCAAATTCATGATTAAAACCAAGTGATTTGTGATCACTGATTAGTTCTTGTTACTGCTATTGATATGATCTTATGCTTCCTTATTAGATACGTTAAAACAATATTGAGATTTAAAATAGTTCTCGGTTGACTCTCTTATTATTATTTAATGTCATTGTTTGTTTATAAGTCCCTTTATCACTTTGTAACGTTCAATTTCAAACGACATGTCAAGATGAACTGACACGATATTAATCCGAGGAACGATTTGTGTTAATTTATATCTCATGAAAATTGTGAATCAATGTTTGTGACCGTCTTTGGTTTTACCGTTGAGGTGAGTCACACGTTATTACTGATTTTTAATTATTGAACTAACAATAAAATGGTAATAATTTGTATAATGGTAATATACCTGTATTGATTACTGCATTTCTGCCAATCTGCGAGTGACTTATTTTCAATGAGGTATTATATTCTACTTTTTCACTGAAGATGACTCCAAAGTAAGCCTAAACATTCGATATAATAAATGAAGACAATCGCCAACTCTTGAGTATTATCTACATCTCCTAACTCTTCACTTTTACTTCAACGTTAGACTCTCATTAGTCTTGTTCTAAAGTTCAAATTATTTATCGGAGATTTTTCCCGTCAACCGGAGATTGATCCCCAAAACTGGAGTCTCCAATCAAAAACTAGAGCCCTGACAATGTGTTTACAATCCTTAAAAACCACTCTTTGTTGAATCTTAACGATTTTGACGATTTTTTGTATATTATATGTAATACAATATTATAAATTTGTTCACTTTTGATAATTGATAGGGTAATGTTTAATCTCATTCATGGCAAATAACAACTTGAAATTAAATAACATTTTTTATAAGTTATATCATTTTTGAAGTAAGGGGAGAAGGGAACGATATTTTTGCGACAAAATAAGTTTTAGAACGGAATTCTTTTAATCAATTATTGCATCACGCACGATTTCGTGCTACTTGATCATTATAAGATGAAATTAATTTATCTTTATTAGATCACCGTCCCCCGACCGACGGAAATCAAATAATGGAAAATCAAAGAGCCGAAGCACTATAAGACGTAAGGCAAAACCCGAGAATTATGACGCCGATCTGTCGATGGACAGTCTGAATTCCGTTGTGCCTTTGCGAATCGACAAAAATGGGAAAATTAATATCGAGAATCATGCTGAGAAATCACGGTCAGGGAATGATATGAGTCACACAAAAAAAACGGATGAAGATAGTTCTAATATCTGGTGCGGACAGGAAATTTTGTCCAAACTGTCATCATTGAGAAGCGTATGTAACAAGCAGATAATATAATCTTTCATATTGCCATATTTATATTCCTTATACACAGTCAAGGGAGAATAGATATGAAAGAGACATATTTAGAAAGAGTCATTTCGTATTTCAACTAATTGAATATTGCCAAAAATTTTAAAATATTTTCATTTGATAATAATATACTAAAACTACGTCATCCATAAACATTTGGCATCGTTATGGCGTCACTGTAATGAGAGATGCAAAATTATCGTTATAAAAAATAAGTTTCTTAAGTTAAATTTTCAAGTCTTTTTCATGTATTTGCGATTAGCTTTTAAAAAAAGTATTTTTTTATTGAATGTTACATAAGAATGCAACATAAGAACATAGTTGCAAATTTTTTTGTTTATTTTGGTTTATCAGTATTTTATGATTAGATTTTTTACACATAATGTTATGAAAGAGAACTATTGAGAGCAATGAAAAAGTCAGTTCTTTTATTGCCGCTTTGCCTGGTTCCATTATTCCATACTCAGGGATATTCTTTTCAGTATAATTATACTTTTTTGGTACAATTCAGGAAATTTTAATATATCAATACTTTTTGAAATATATCATACTGATGATCACTACATTTTCATTCACTCGGTTTCAATCATCGCGTGGCGTTAATAAGGAATTTGTAAAAGGATTTGTCTTAGGGATAAAACAAATGTACTGGTAATTATGAACATTCTGAATTTCACTAAAGATGTGGCTAAACAAATCCTTGAAAAGCAATAAGAAAGGAAGAAGGGAATATATTTGTATATTAAATATATTTGTATATCGAAATTTGGTTACAACATAATAATAATAAAACATAATGACAATAACTGCTATGTCTGTTCGATAGATTATCTGTAAGGAAGATTGATATCAGTGCAAGTTGTGCTCTGGCTGGGCTCAAACTTCATGTGATAATAAAGGAAATTTTTATTTCTTTTGCAATAACTGTTTTTGACTAGAAATATTATGTTTCCTATTTTTCACACATTTATTAATTTTCTTTAAAAAAATAATATCTGTTAGTTAAAGGATGACATTTTAATTTTATTTGTGTTAAAGCTTATATAATTTAAAAGTATCTGTTCTTCCAAATAGCTTGATAACTTTTTCAAAACCATATTGTTTGAAAAAGGTTGAATTTCCTGTTTATAAAAAAATGGTGATTAACGTTAATGACTAAATATTATTTTTTAAACAAATAAAATTAAAGATTATATCATTATAAGGATTATATCATTATAAGGATTATGCTTGACTGCCTAAAAATCATAAGTAACTTTGAGAATTTTTTTTAGGAAAACAATGAAAATAATGAAAAATTTATTTTCAGGCTTTTATGGAACAAGTCTTTGGCTATAAAATTATATATTTTTTATCTTTTTTTTAATGCAAAATGGTGATATTAGAATCGTTGTACTGAATGTTGTTTTGCTGCGATTATTAAATTAGCATTGTGCCCAATAAACACTGTTCCGTAACATTTACATAGTCATTACGGAACGATGTTCCACTGTTTTACAATAGTTACGTCATTTTCAAATCAAAATGTGTTTTAATTATATTTCGCGTAACAAAGTCGGAAAAGGACAGGAATATACACATATTTATATATAAATAACGTAACATTATCACAATTACGTAACATTTACAAAGTTTTCAGAGAATGAAAATTTATTCAAATTACATAAATATTATGTTAACTATACATCGAAATAGTGACAATACGGTTACAATACATAACAGTTATAGTCACTTTACGTCAATGATACACCTGCTACGTTTTTAGTTCGTTATGCTTCTGTAACATTTACATATCCTATGCTATGTAAATGTTCTGAAATTGCACACAGCCTGTTTATTGAGTGGGGCTCTGACTCTCAGAACCTGAAACAAAAAACCAAAAATTTTTATTTTTTACATAATAGATATTGAAGAAATACGTACGGATATTTCGAAGTAATGATTTTTATGAAAATGACAAACATTTGAAAAAAATCCCATTTTCAGCCAAAAAATTTCGTCAAAAAAAGTTATAAAAAAATTTTTAATGTAAAATCCATACGTATTTCTTTAGATTATACAAAAAAGAAGAATCTGTGCAAATTTCAGATAAATCGGATGAACAGTTTTTGAGATCCGCGCAACGCCAATTTGAAAATGTAGTTTCAAGAAAAATGCGTTTAAAATTGTTTTGTGATATTTCGTGTGTTTAATTGAAAATATCTTCTACATTAATGTTTGCCTCATCTTCTTCTTTTTTGCTCGTTCTGAATGATTTTCTATTTATCTTATAAATTTAGGTATTCCTTTGCTTCGAATTGTTGCCGCTCGTCAATACTACAGATACGCTTCACTAAATTAGCTCGAAATTTGATTTAAAAATATCAATTATTAATTTTAACTCAGAATCTTATTTTTAAGACTATAAACTATCATTTAAGGCAAAAAATTCTATTTTTTTAGCCTCCAAAGTGATGTAATCTCTTAAAGGAGTTACCTTCCAATGTCAATTATGTAAATATAGTTATTTAACAGACATTTCCACCTACGACGAAGTCATTTTCAATGTAGATAATTAATAAATTTGACAAATAATTCGCAAATTTAAAAAGCTGAGATATTATTATCACAATTATCACATATACATGATTGATATATATATTAATATGAATGCCAAGGTCGCAGTTAAAGCCTCCTCTCTTCTGAATATCGAAACCAATAGCGCAGTTGATGCTCGCTACGCATGCTTAAGGCACAGATCTATGTCCTGCTATTAAATGTTGTTATGTGCTGCAGCGTAGTGATATGGAGATATCTATTAATTTTTAAAAAATTATAATATGAAACTAATTATAGTATGCTAGTGTTATAATTTTTGTATAGATTGATTAATTTTCGATTAGTAAAATATTTTATGATTAATAAAAATGATGTTTAAGATTAATATCTTACACACACGTGCATAATCCTCGCATGTTGAGAATTTTGTTTGTTTAAACCATGGTGCTGTTTTTTTATGTACTATATGTATCATTTCTAAAATTAATCTTTTATTACATGAAAGTTCATTGTCAAGAATTTTGATATTATTCCAATCAAAATGAATGATATTACTCCAGTCATATCATGAATCACATTTAAATGAGTCATATGAAAAATGGCTCATCAATATCAGCGATGTTAACATTATACAGGAAGTACATACTCTTTTACAATTAGACATAGTTAAGCTCTAATGGGATCTGGCGGCGCCAGGATATTTTTTTCAAAGATTCAACAAAAATTATCACAAAAGAGAAGAGACCTTAACTGCGGCATTCGTATTAATACACATATCAATCAGGAGATAATTGCGATAATAATATCTCAGCTTTACAAATTTGCGAATGATTTTTGTCAAATTTATTAATAATCTACATTGAAAATGATCTTGTTGCAGGTGGAAATGTCTGTTTAATGACTATATATTTACATAATTGACATTGGCTCGAAGCTCCTTTAATTTTACTTGTTTTTTAAAAATGTTGAGTTTCTTCTTCATAATTTGATATTTTTCTGTCAAATAGATCTTACAGATAAATGAGTTAGAGATGTACTTGAGTTTCATTTTTATTTAATTAAAAAATAGAAATATTATCATTTTGATTTTATTAGCTAAAAGAAATTAAAAATGATTGTTATTTTTAAGAAGAAAAACTAGGACCACTTGAGTTTTGCTTAAAAGTAATTATACAACATTAGTGTTTCAACGATGTTTCAAAATGTATTTTTTATTTATAATTGGCGCAATTTAAAAATTTCACATATTTTTTCTTTAAATTATTATTATTTTGATAGTTTGGAATAAATGGGTTTGTGTGTAATAGTGGGTTTGTGTGTGGAATAGAAAATCATTTTTTTTCTTCAAGTAGTGCACATACAAACGCGACCGCTTGGCATCTTTTTTATACATTTTTGTTTCATTTTACAAGAAATCAAGTTATAAAAAAGGTTTCTCTTAATTATTATATAAACTTATTATGTTTTTTAAAAAATTAAGAAATTAAATAATTAAAAGAAAAGGAGAGGACAACTGAATTTTTGTAATGTTATTTACCTAAGTTTAGAACCTAATTTAAGTATCTCATCCCAACTTAATATTAGATTTCCTTCGAGTATTAATATATTTATCATGTCATCTATAATCGTAACAATATTAAAAGAAATTGAAAGTTCTTCAATCGATGAAACATGGATATATATTGCTGAATATCAAATCTGCTGTTGTAATTATTCTAGTTAAATGCTTAACTGTAAAAGTTAATTGAATCTTTTTAATGTTGTCGCATCATCTATTTCCTTCATGCTCAATTGCTCGATACTTCGCCAACTTCACACAGAGAGAGAAAGAGAGAGAGAGAGAGAGAGAGATATCACAATTTATTAGCAAAATATTATAAATATTATAACAAAAATATTATTTACAGTTAGGCAAAAAAATATTTTCACGAACATCTTTTTGAAAAAAAAACAATCAAAATTATTAAAGACAATGTAAGATATTTTTATTAAATTATATACTGTTTTTCAAATCTGTCTTTAATAAACATAATATCTTTTCGTTTTGCGAATGATCTGAAAAAAGCCATCTTGTAATTATTTTTTAGTATTTTACATCAAAATACTAAAATCGACTTCAAGTTGATTAAAAAAAACTATCAGTCATCAAACTGTCACGCGTGCTGCGTGGGTAATAAAAAAATAATGTTTTAGCCGGCGGTTGTTATTTGTTAAAAAGTTATTAACAAAAAATTCATCAATTCTTTACAATAAAACTTAACTTTTGGATACAACAACTGTGCTCCGATGAAACAAATTTCTTTAATAGCGCAAAATATTTTCTTATATAATTTCTTATATAATTGTTGCGTTTTTATGCGTTGTTAAAGCGGGGAATTTGTTTCCCAAATGTTAGATTTTATTGATGAACTTTTTTTGTTAATAACTTTTTAATGAATAACAAGTGACGGCTAAAACCTTTGAAGGTTTCTCATGTTATGATTTTGATAATATATGTTAAGGTCAAAGTTGTCAGCGAAATTTAATCTTTTCACAATAATTACCAACGTTTTAATTTAAACATTGAGAATGACCCAATAGAGGTTAAATCGTTTGTTTTTATATGTATAATGTGAGATTAATGTGTGGTATTAAACATTTAGCTTGGTTCGTAGCTCTTTTTTATTTATTAATTTATACAAAATAATATGACCTGCGTATATCGAGCTCTCAGATGAGGTGGTTTTTCAACGTAATAGTGAATTTCCTTTAAATCTTCCTGTGCCTAATATTGGATGAGACAACGAAAATACAAAAACAAATATCGCAACTACCGATCATGATCCGTTAATGCAACAAAACTCTGGAAACTAAATTAGAAAAGTAAATTATAATAAATAGAATAATTAGCGCATGTCCGCATGTGAGGTAGCCCATCGAGCTAAAAATACCCAGCGAAAATACCGCCAATAATGACAGACAAATTGTCACGTCACAATGTATTGGAAAAGTAGTAAGAAGAGTAATTGAATATTAATTTGAATATTAATTTGAAAAACTTTTGCATTGTTTTCTTTACAAAAAGAAAATTTACGATTGAATTATATAATGTTCTATGTAATTATATATGTATATAATTTTATATATAGTAATATATTTTTATAAGTAAAAAAAAGCGATACAGCAGAAATCTGGAAAAATTTACGAAATTTCAAATGCTCTTAACTCACAAAAATAATTATGATTACAGAGGTGTTCAAAAAATGAAAATAAAACTTGAAGTCTGTACTTTGAGAAATTTCTAATAACGATTTGATAGTGGCATCAATAATTTTTCAATGGCCGATGATAAAGTAAAAACTTGCAAAATTGACAAGTAGAATTCCTGTTTTTAGAATTGCACGGAGTAAAGCAGTTGACGCAGCTTAATGGGATAAAAAGAGCGCCAAAATCTTCTCTTCAAAATGCGCTTTTGCGGAACTTGATACGATAATTTTTCGCCAAGTTATGACAATTTGAAAAAAAGACAGTTCTTTTTATATGAAATAATGATGAATTGTGAATTGTAATGCCATTATGAGTTCAAATCATAGCAATTCTAAGATATTGAGTGTGCGTGTGTGTTCAATGATTTGAACTGAATGGCAGCATTACAATTCACAATTTATCATTATTTCGTATAAAAAAACTATCTTTTTTTTTCAAATTGTCATAACTTGGCGAAAAATTATTGGATCGAGTTCCGCAAAAGCGCATTTTAAAGGCGAGATTTTAAAATTTCACGCCCTTTTTATCCTATTAAGCTGTGTCAAATGTTTAATTACGTGCTATTTCGGAAACAAGAGGTTCTACTTGTCAATTTTACAGGTCCTTACGCTATCGGCGATTGAAAAATTATTGATGCCACTCAATTAGAAGTTTCTCCAAGCACAGACTTCAAGCTTCATTTTCGAACATCTTTGTATCACAATCATTTACTGAGTTACGAATCATTTGAGTTTCGTAAATTTTTCCGTAAACTTTTGTGCTGTACCGCTTTTTCTTTAACTGAGTGCAGCAGTTTTTTCTCATTTCTTCAAATTTTACCTTTATAAAAAAACAGTCATGCTTCTAATTATTTTTTAATCCTATTTTTTATTATTCTTTCTATAAGAAAGGGGATTTTAAGAAATTATTTTAAGAGAAGGAACAAATATATGTAGATATTGTACATTATATATACGAGGGCAAGTCAATAAGTTCTTAGAAAATCTGTCAGAGGGCACTCGCAATGTCATGTCATATTACTTTTTGACAAGTAGCATCTTTCAGCTGATTGTCAAATTTTGAACGGAATTCATCGCGTGGATTCATTTTTGTAGACGATTAAAGCGAAGAACCTTTGTATTTTTTGCAAAATGAAAAAAAATGAGTTTTGTGTAGTGATCAAACATATAAAAGATTTAATGCCGAAAGAAATCAAAGCCGAGTTGGATAATAGCACATCTCATTCATAGCACATCTGCACCAGCATTTGCGACTGTATACAATTGGGTGAATGAATTTAAACATGATCGTACATCCATATGTAATGTAATTGGACATCCACCTCGTTCGGGATGTCCAATTGAGGCTGCTACGCCAAAAATCATTGATAAAATCCACGATTTTGACGAGTGAAAGTGCGCGAGCTTGTTAAGGCCACAGGCATATCACATGATACAGTGATTTCAATTTTGTACGAACAATTGGGTACGAAAAAGCTATCGGCAAGATGGGTGCCGCGTTTGCTCACTGTGGACCATAAGCGCGATCATGTGACGATTTCAAAACAATATTTGAAGATGTTTCAACGTAATCAGATGAATTTCTGCATCGATTCATTACTGTGGACGAAATATGAATCCATTACTTCACACTCGCGACGAAGGAACAGTCAAAACAATGGACTTCACCGAGTGAACTAGTTCCGAAGAAGGCGAAGACCGTGAAGTCGGTCGGAAAGGTGATGGCCACAGTTTTTTGGGACGCGATATAATTCATATCGATTACCTTCCGTCAAAGCAAATGATCAATGGAGATTACGCAGTCTTATTAGACCGTTTCAACAACATTTTAAAGAAAAAACGTCCCCATTTCGCGAAGAAGAAAGTATTCTTCCATCAAGATAATGCACGGGTTCACACGTGCCCGGTACCGATGGCCAAATTCAACGAATTTCGCTACGAATTGCTTCTCCATCCAGCATATTCGCCAGATTTAGTTCCCTGCGATTATTTCCTGTTTCCAAACCTAAAGAAATGGTTCGGAGAAAAGAAATTCATCACCAGAGAGCAGCTCATCGCCGAAACAGAGGCTTATTTTGAAGGGTTGAACAAATCATATTATTCGGGCGATTTGAAAAAGTTGGAGAATCGTTGGATTAAGTATATCGAGCTAAAAGGAGACTATGTTGAGAAATAAAAATGAATCGATAAAAAAAATGTGTTTTATTATGTTTTTCTAAAAATTTAGTAAACTTGTAACTTAATAACTTTAACTCGTACTCGTATTTTTATATATGTTTTTATTTTAAAAATTTTTTACCGATGTAGAAATTAAATATATACAGTGAAATATTTTGTAATAACTATTATATTACTTCGTATAATTTAAAAATTACACACAGTTATATTAAAAATAATGACTTTTTAAGTAATTACTTTTTTAATATAAGGGAGAGTGGGTATGAAAGAGTCAGATTTTTTTTTCAAAATTATGAATTAAAGTATTTAATCTGGTGTTAAACAAATATAATCGCTTTTTAACTTAAGTATACTCAGTATTTTAGAGTTTGTGCTTAATGATGACAATATTGATAATTATCGATAAACGAATCAAGATTTATCGATAATGCAGATTATCGATGACATCAATAAAATGTTATTTGAAAATATATAAGTATAATCTGTTTTGATGTAGTAAACTACATAGAATGTTGGAGATTACTCAGAGTCATAACAACATATGTCAATATCAAGATCATGGGCAAGGTTTAACCTTTTTGCAATAATTACCAAAACGTTGAACTACTGAATACAATTTCGATATAAACAATAAATTAATATATAATAATCTCTAAATACATTAATTCTTGTCTTACGCAGTTTACATATCGCTCATAGTTCTTCTTATGTGATAGAACGGATCGGCGGTCAGTAATTCAAATCAGTTATCAATTCCAGTAAAATAAGATTTTTACTGGCATGTGGTCAGTGTAAATGTTTTAAAATCTATGATTTCGTATACAGTTTATTTTCATGATTCTTTTTACAAACAGTCAATACTTTGTAAAATACTTTCGCCGCGTACACATTATCGGAAGTGTGTAATAATTAAATAAAAATAAAATGTCAGAATGTCTGTCGTCCAAAATCACGACATACGTCTAGGAATTATTGCCCTGAGTCGGATTCACAAATCTAAACTGTTGCCCTGAGTGATATTCACAATGCCTAGATGCTTAAACTCAAGCACACTTTAACGTAAATTACCTTCTGTATGGCCGCGAATCTATAAAGACTTTCTGTGGTCGTGTATCGTGAGTGAAACCTCGTAATCGCGTATCTAGAGATCTTCTGCATGATAGCATATCGAGAATCTTCTTCGATAGAGAATGCTCCGACTCCTATCACGAATCGATACAGCCAGGATCGAGATAGCCGCCCCATGTGGCGAGTAGCGAGAATTAAAATATGAGTGACGGCGTAATTTTACGTTAGTATTACTAAAGCACCAGATATATAGGTATTCTCGTTCGCCATTTTTTGTCCAGTCTCCCACTCCTTGCCCTCTCGCTGTCTCGTCGCTGAGCTGAAAAGATATATATACCTCATGAAAATGTTGCTCGTATAAACCTTTTTGCAGGAATTTGCCGTTGAGATGATGCTATAACTATTTGATAGATTTAGGCTTCGAGAGCGTATTCGTAAAAGATAACTTAATGTTCATTAGAATTTCATTTCTGATTCTGGATTTGGCAAGTTCAGCCTTTCCATGGATATCCTTGTGTAAGGAGATCTAGACAAGGTCTATTTGTGTGCCTGAAGAGGCGACTAGATACAATTGATTCTTAAGGGCGTACCCCAAGTAATTACTGTTGTTTGTCTTGTGCGACACAATGGCTTCCAAGACGCTTTTGGAATCGATAAAGATGACAACTCTGCGATATTTTTCCTCGCAAACAGTTTTTACGGTTACTAACTATGCCTAAGCTTTTGCTGTAAAAACCGAAGTACCCATCGGAAGGCATTGTAATAGATTCAACTGCAGTGTAGGTAAATAAATGCCAGCTCCTCATAAGCGGTCTGAGTCAATCTTACGGCCATCCGACTAAATTACCACCGACTTTCGAGGAATAGTGTGTAGAAATTCCTGGAATTTAGTAAGGATAAATTCTCTGAGGATGGAGTTATCCACTCGCGTGACGACTTCTTTGAAAAATAGAAGCTCCATATGAATACAAAAAGAAGAGCAGAAAGATAGAACATTTAATGCGCCTCTTGAAGTGTTTGCACAAAACATATTGTTTGAAAATAGGAATACGATTGTGACGATGCGCCCTTTCTCGTCACTAAAATCATGACCCTGATTGATCTCCAACAGGACTAAGAAAGTCGCTTCGTGTGGAAGTCGTGCGCTTCTAAGAGGGAATAGAGGTGGAGGGATGGGGTGGAAATCGCATTTGTAATTAATTTGATGTTTCTGATTGAACGCGGCGAGCGCGGGTGTGTGTGTGTGTGTGTGTGTGTGTGTGTGTGTGTGGATACATTAGGAAAAGCATGGATTTCCGTGAATAAATAGTATAGAGAGATGGAGAGGTAGAAGGGAGTATTACTATAGAATCAAAAAGGTCTAAAATATTATTTAATGATTAATCCCAAAGAGGGAAGAGAAAGAGAGAGAGAGAAAGAGAGAGAGAGAGAGAGAATATGTGGCTTACTGGTGATAGAAATGATGAGTGGCACTTTGGATGTAGTTCTCAGTGATAGAGTTCATGTCTGGCTCGGAAGATGATGTGGCTCGGAGATGTTGGAGCTGGACTTCGTACATAAACACTGACTCGAAAGTTACAAAAACTAGATTGGAATGAGTCCGAAGTGAAAAAGCCCAAGGGCTCGAGAACTTGCTAGAGACAATCAAAGAATGATGATCGAGAAGTGCCTAGGAATGCGCAGAGTCTTACGAAATCGCCGTTTCATAGGGGTATTCTTAGAAAAGAAAGTTTTAAAAGTTGATTAGTCGAATTCGGATTGGTGGAATAGATTTTATAAGTAGTGGTAAGACTCTTTCCTCACTTTCTGGTTAAAGTTCGGAATACGTTTTGGGGGAGAAAAGAGTGTTGACCGGAATCTGTAGTGTGGGAAAGTGTCATCCTTAGAATTTATGAGAAATCGCACGTACAGTACAGTCAAGAAAGCATGTACAGCGTCTGCACGGGACCACCAAATCCTCTCCTTGAACGTCGCGTATCACTTCTTAAATTTTATGATCATAGACTCGTGAAAATCGTCCGCGACTTGACCGTTAAAAAGTATCTTGGCGCCGGTCTTACACTCTCACATAACATATTTATTATTATTTTAGCTGCGATGTCCGAAGGGCACAGATTCGATGTTCTTTTGGTCCTGCCGCTCGCGTACGTGCACAAATTTTTAGTTTATCGACATTTACGAGGAGATACTGGATTCTTCGCTTTAGTTTTTAACGTAAGAAAAGAAAATTTTTAATCCTTTCTAGGCTGTAACGGCTCAATTTGTTCATTACTCGCAGCTGTCTCTATATTTCAACGAACTCCAGATCTCCACGAAAGAAAAGAGTCGTGGGAGTCTGCTGTACATAACAGGAATATTGTAAATCTTTACTGGAAAATCGATTAGAGTACGCGGCGAAGTTGTACTGTTGTTCGTGAGAACAATCACAACATACATATTATCATGCCGGCATCTTGCTGACACGTGTTAAAAAGCGCGTTGCCAAAACGATTAGCCGTTCAAGTTTTTAATAAGATCTTCAGATTTGGATATGAGTTATTGCCATAGACGTGTTTCTCCATTATTTATCGTTCGCTGTGCTATTATTTATGGTATTATGTTCTATGTTCTGTATTTTCTTTCCCCTTATTAATAAACATTTCTTATTCTTTCTTTTACACTTTATTTCTGCGGTTTGAGAGTGCGTGAAAGCGTCTGCGAGACGACTTCGAATCGATCGCACGACCGCAACAATATACAAACAGATTATAAGAAAAGAAAAACGTATTTAATGTATAAATATGTGTATACGTCTATAAATTATGTTTTTATATAAAAAATTTTTTACTGGATCGATACATTTTAATCCAAAATAAAACTTTGGATTCTTTTTAAGATTGAATTATGCATTGTTGATGGACGTTAGGAAGAGTTTCAATATTCCTCAAGATGCATTTATTTTTCTTTTCCAGGGACTTCTGATGAAGCAGATCGAGTGGGATTCCGAGCGATGTCTGGTCTCACCCACTGCATCCGAAATCTTTTAAATGCCTACAGGATTTTCTTATCATTAAAACATCATTCTGTTTTCCTTTTCATTTGCGTAGAAAGTGAGATAAATCGAGTAAAATGCGAAAGGGATCGAGGAACATTTGTTTGTTTCTTTCAACATACGATAAAATGAATTCAAGCTTCTTTTTTGCATTGCAGATTTAGATAATGGCTTTCCAATTGGACGATTTACTGAAGGATGATAAAAAAGATGCGAATTTGATACCCGATCTAAGTAAAGCAACTTGCAATTCTTACGAGGAATTCCGGCGACTCAAGGAAAATTGTCCGGAGTTTAAGATCAAACCAGAAAAGGTTCAATAACAAATATCTATTTAATAATAATATACTACAAATTTCATAGATGCTAAAGAATTTGTGAGTTATTGCCGTGTAGTGATTCATTGCTAATGTCAACATTTCGTGAATCTTGCCATTCTTTTCATCAGAGCAATTCAGGTAACAAAACATTCCTTGGCATGAGAAAAAAAATAGATGCTTATCATAAGTTTCTCTTCAATTATCATCCTGCTATCTAGAGGCATTATACAAACAATGATAGTTTGTGTAAAGCGGAAATGCTGTAGCAAACTTATTATCATAAATGTTACTACAATCTGTTGGAAATTGTTTTCATAAAATATTTAATCTACATTTCTGTCAATCGAAATGGAGCATCGTCGAGCAATATACAGCACTGCCATCAAAAAGAAGATCGAGTTAAATTCCTCGATTTTAAAAAACGATATAGAACAGAATAAAAAACGCAGCATTAAAAGATTTTTCATCTGTGCTTTAATGAAATAATGTTTTTAAGTGAGTCCCAAGGGCTCTAAAATGAAAGCATAATACTTTTTTTTAAATGTTTATCAAATAAATAAAGTCTTCTTACTTGAAAATATATTATCACGCTTGTTATGCTTATCGAAGACTTTGATCACATTTCGTTCACATTCGGAGAGCTAGACAACGCTACTTCAGTTAAAATTACCTTACATATGCGACGTTACATTTGCGACACTTGTAAAACTTGCCTGTGATGTTAGAGACGATGCAACTTTAGTTTTAGAAATGTTTCTATAACGTTGCAGAAACAAGAAATGATCCGCTTGATTTATGTTTAATTTACAATTCAAATTTTAACATTTTTGTAACATAAATTTGGATCCTTCAAATTTTTGTTTAATCTTAAAACTTACTTTTAAGAAAAATATAAAAGAAAGTTTTTCTTCAATATGATGTTCTAATTGTAAAATAATTTTCTAAATTTTAAGGCAAGCCTTCATTATTCATAAGAAAACTTAGTTGCCTTCAAAAAATCGTTCCATAAGAACAGGAATAAAAATTTCATAATGTTGTGCCTTTTATTCTATTCGTGGACGGATTTTAATTACAAGAAAATGCAACATCACTTCTATTTAAAGACGAGACTACGTACTGTTCATGAGTAAAACATTGTATATGTAACGTTGAAACAATGTTTTTATAAGTTGCAAGGAAAATGTTTTACACAAAACGTTATTCCTATTTCATAAAACATTTTTTTATGACCTTCCAAATGTCATTTAACGCAAAAATGCAACGTTTCTGACACGTTCTATAGAATAACGCAAATAAAACGTTACTTTCAAATGTTTACAGGACCTTTTATGAATCCATACATATGAAATGTCACAAATTTGCTAAGTACAGCCAAAATTAAAGATTCCTTGAGAGTTTCATGTTTAATGAGAAAAGATATTACACGAAACACTATACAGGGTGATTTAAAAAAAAATGTTTGTCCTTAAAGTGTCATATTTCTGACTTAATTCTAAAACAATTTTTTCTTTGCGAAAATTTCATTCACAGTTAGAGCGCTTTACATGCGGGGTGCATACCGATCGAACGCATTCACACGTTTATAAAAACACGTTTCTTCCTACTTTTTCTCTCTACTACATTATCTCTTTGTCTTTCACATACTTTAAATATACGAATTTCGTTAAATTATAAATTAAAATGATGAAATTAAAATGAATATAAACCCTTTGAGTACCAAATTGTTTTTTAATTACATTGATAGAATTGTTAGAGAAATGTAATAAAACAGCGAAATTAGACAATTACGTGCGATAAGAACGTAATTAAAACTATTGACATACAAATCAAACAATTATTTCAGTACAAATTCTAAGAGCGTTTTTTATAATTCGATGTAAGACCGAAAACTTGTTAGAGAGTTAATTGTATGTCAATAGGCGTTATAATATTTGTCGCACACAATTATTGTCCAATTTCTCACCTTTCTCTTTCAAAAATTTCTTTAACAATTTTATCTGCGCTATTCGCGCTCGTAGCATTTATTACATACTTATTACATGAAAAGTGTTATAAACGTGATCGCGCTTCTTAGCAAAAAGTTGTAAATATTTAAAACAAAGATGTAATACACAAAAAAGCTTATTATTATCTTAATTATAAAATTGTTATTACCTTGTAGATGTTCAATAATTCCATTTCGCTCTAATTTCTTGAAACAGTCGGAGGAATAAATTTAGATGCACTGTAAAAGTGTTCGATACAATCGTTTACTGTAATTCACTTTCTTCACTCAAATATTAAATGTCTTTTAAGTACGTAGATATCAAATCGCACGTTCTCACAATGAGATTCTTCTTTTATAAATTGTCAACATATTGACACTTCGATTGCATTCACTTGATAAAATGAGAAATTTATTAACCTATTTATTAATTAATCACTGACAATTACAAACGATTGATTATTCAGCGATTGAAAATCACACGAAGGAAGAAACACATCTATAAGTCCGTATACAACATAACGTGTGTTTACGTGCGGCAAGCAGCTGACTGATTTTCTTGATTATGCAGTGAGTGCAGTTCATACATCACTAAAGCGTTACCAAAAATAAATCTGATGTCTTTCTCAGACCAATTGTTAGTGCCATAAAATCCTCTGTATATGACCTCTGTCGTTTCCTAGCTCGTAAATTACAACCTTTGATAGAAAGGATTATATCACAAGTTCGATAGATTTTGTACGAAAAATCCAAAAAATTCGTCTTCATCCTGAAGACATGTTGGTGAATTTTGATGTAACGTCACTTTTCATAAAAGTGTTCAATCAAAGAAACTCTGAATATAATGAAATCCTTAACAACATCATCCCTTTAAATGAGCATTGCCTAACAACTATACACATACTTCTTCTACAACGGCCAATTTTACGAACAGACTTCCGGGACAGCTGTGGGTTCTCCCATCTCTCCTGTAATCGCAAACATCTTTATGGAGTACTTTGAGGAAGAGCAGGTTCTTCGCAAGATACGTACCCAGTGATACAAATCTAATGGCGCAAACCAGAAGTTTGGTCCGTTACATAATAGATGATACATTCGTAATCTGGAGACACGCTCTAGTTAACATTTTTCTCAGAATTTTTTAAAATTTCTGTATTAATTTTATAATTTTCTCACATTTTATACGAATTAGAACACTTTTCAGAAATACTCAGAAAGTCTACATCTTTTCTCAGAATTTTTCATGTATCCTAAGATTTCTAAGATTTTTTTTGTATATTAACATAAGTATAATTTCTGAAGAAATGTTATAAAATTTAAAAACTTTGAAAATATTTTTTAAAAATTATGAGATGATAAATCTCAGAATATTTCAGAATTCACATGTATGAAAAATTCTAAGAGAAGATGTAAATTTTTCGAATATTTCTAAGTATTTCTAAAAAATGTTCCAAATCGTATAAAAGTTATGAGAAAAATTTTCACCAGAGCGATAGTGAAGAACTTTATAAATTTTTAAACTAATTCCTCAACAATCAATATCCCAGTATCCAGTTTATCATGGACATAGAAGAGAATGGACAGAGCTGTCTGGATGGTCTTATCACAAAAAAAGCTGACAATACTCTGGAATATACAAGAAGCCAACACACACACATTTTATTTTGAATTTTTTAATTTTGACTCAGCTCCAAATTTGAAATCAGCAACTCTGAAAATTCTTTAATATTACATTTCACAAAAATCAAAGAACTTTTAACAAATTCATCCGTCATATTTGATCAAATATTGGTTTAGCCATTTTTTATTTTCAAATTTTTTAGTTCCGATTCGACATCGGTGATCCAAAAAATCTTTTAATATTACATTTTACCGGAACTGAAGAACTCTCTCAGCCTCAATGAAAAGAGGCTTCAGGGCAGATAACACGGCAATTCTAAGATAAAGAACATTCAAGTTAACTCTCAAGTTGAAAATAACGCTCAAGTTTAGCGTCTGAAATAACTTTTAATTGAGTGTAAACACTAGATTTTGAGTTTCCTTCATAAGGGAAATAATAGCAGCTTTAACTCTGTCAAAAATTATTCCTCGAAAAAAAACATTTACCAAATGAAAAATTAAAACCCAGATGATACAGTCTTAACTAATCAAGTTAAATTCTATCAAATTAAAAAATAAAACTAGGTGGTACTATCTTTGTCATTTATTTAACTTTAATAATATGAATCATTTGATATCAATAATTAATGCCAAGTTAAATCCCAATTAAATAATATACAATCCATAATTGTATTACCTTGTTCATTCAAATGTTACCACAAAAAATTAAAGAAGTAAACACTTGACACTGTTAGATCACAATTTTATATACATGTATAATATATAAAAAATTATGCATAATTGTGTATGAGCAATTTTTTTTACATTTTTCCAAACTTGTTTTTTTTACATAAACAATGCGAAAATTATCCCTTTAATTATTTTTAATGTTTTCATATTACTGTTATTATTTTTATTACACTAAAAATAATTTTACAAAAGAAAAAGAGATATATGAACATGTATGGATATATTATATTTCGTATATGATTATACATATTTATGAATATTTATACATATTTATACATATTTATTCATGCATGAAACATTTTTTATCGGATATCTTTTCTCAATCTATATAGTTTTTTGTACTTTAAAAAAATTTTTTTTTTCGCTAGGATGAGTTATAAACAAATGGAGATCGAGATCGAATAGATTGCTTTGTCATTATTTTCTAACTTAAGCCTGCGGCACACGATGCTTGTTTTCCTGCTAGATAGCTAGTTGGATGAGAACCCTGCCATCATATTGACTGCTGTCAGTACCAGTATTGCAACCAATACGGTGGAAAGACTTTAATTCAACTAGCAATCCAGTAGGAAAACAAGCATCGTGTGCCGCAGATTTTGATTAACAAATACTAGTGTATAATTTCATTTCCGTTTGATCTTTTTTTGTTATTCAATATTAAGTTACATGAACAAATGGAGATCGATGACAAATAAATCGCTTTTTATTATCATTTCTTAGTTGAATTAACAAATATTAATGTATAATTTCGTTTATCATGCACCGCTAGCACTTCTTACATCGCTAACACATTCTCGCGCCGAAACGTCCAACAATACGTACTAGCTAAAGGACGATGATGAACTACTGAAATATAACACTGGAACGAGCGCTGGCGCTAGTTTCGTGATCCGACAAAGAGCGTTTCAAATGATATCTTTAATTTTTTCTAACCTATACCACCGACGAGATACTATTAAAGACGATCGGTGCTTATGGAAGTTCACATGGCTGTTAAAATTTAAGTGATTAAGACTCATGCACCGAAATATTTTATATTACAATTATTATATTTTATACTTAATTGCAAATTTGATATGCAAGTATATACAGGATGTCTTAGAAATAAGGTAAGAGCCGCATTGAGGCGTAGAATGGGTCAAGAAGAACAAAAAAGTCTAATACCATTTTGAGATATTCGCTGTAGTTTTCGAATTAAAAAAGGAAACGTATAAGTCAATGCACAATGAAGTCGCGCTGCGCGAATTCGTAGCACAGCGCCTCACTCGACAGCGATGACGTAAGAGATAAAAAACAAGAAATAGAAAACAAAGAGCACATTGTAAAATAAGCTTAATAGTTCTTGCACACTGTGAACACGGAAACGCTTGCCGCGCGGCAAAATGCGATAACAAATAAGCTTATACAGCTCCTAACATGTTCATTGATTACTGCGTCGCATTTTGCCGCGAGTGTGCAGAAGCCATAAATTAAAATGAAAATAACTAACAATCATATAATATGTAATTAACGTATGTTTTCACATGTGACAACAATTCATTACTCAAAAACCAAATGTTTTTTAATGTCTCTATAACAATGCTGCAAGATTTATAAAATAATATGTATTATATATATTACAATTCCTAATATCTACAATGTTACAACGATATTATAGCGCAATCTGTAATATTGCAATATTTCTGCAATGTTGCTGCAAGTTTTTGTGCTGTATAGGCGATATTGCACATAGCTAAGTGTAGGTTAGAAAAAATAAAGATACCACTTGAAACACTCTTTGTCGGATCGCGAAATTCGCGCCAGCTCTTGTTCCAATAGTATTATATTATATTTCAGTAACATAAACATAATAACAACGTATCTTAAAAATTTCACATCGCAACTTTGCATAGCAATATCTCCGTTCGTAGGGCACTAAGAAAAAAAATAAAAGCACTTTTATTACACAATTCGAGGGGAAGCTATCGATTAAGCGTATGTAAAACTTGATCGGTTCAGCCGTTATTAAAATCCAATAATCTCGATCCCTTGCAATTTGTAGTCTCGCATAAAAAAATATGGTAGTCGTTGCGCTTATCTTAGCTCCGAGACACTACCGTGTCTCCTGATATGGAAGACTGCTCTCTTGATAAGTCAAAAAAATTCCCTTCCTTCTTCCTCAACATACCCTCGCCCTCGCGGGAGAACAATTCAGTGTCAGAGTGCGCTCCTCGCCCTGAATGAGTTAGTGAACAGCAAGATTTATAAAACGTTAGCATTTATAGCAACGGATAAAAACACGTCGATAACCCGTAAACCTTCTGGTATTTTGGATAAATTTCAGAAATTTTCAGAGTATGTATTTATAAAATTTCTCAAACTTTTATACAAATTAGAACACTTCAAAAATGACAAGGAAGTTTACATCTTTTTTTAAAACTCTTCACATACATAAATTCTGAAAAATGTTGAGATTTCTCATTATGTCATTAGATCACTCATTATATCTGATAAAATTTTAAAAATCTAAAAAAAGTTTAAAGTATTTTTTTTAATTATAAAATAAGATATCTAAAAATCTTAGAATATGTAGTCTATATCTACCTAGTAAACAAGAATGGATTGAAATGAATTGAAATGAATTTAGATTTTCAGAAATATAGATTCAAGAATGTTAAAATAAATCATGCTTTTCAATCCTGAATGCATTTTTGTTCATTTATAGAAGTTGCATGAAGCATATCTCTTTTTAATCTAAAAATAATATTAGCATTTTCTGTACACTGTGAATACTACTCAATTCAAAATTATAAATAGGGAACACAGTTTTTCAATTCAGTTGAATCTAAAAATAATATCAACCATTTCTGTGCGTCATGAATACTGCTCAATTCACAATTCTGAATAAGAAATGCAGTTTTTCAATCCAAATGAATAAAAAAATTTTTTACTTAAAAATAGATCATAAATGCTACTTGATTTATTCAAAATTGAGTAGGAAATTTTTCGTTTTAATCCAACTAAGTACAAGAAAAGTTATAACGTAAAAATAATTCAATTAAGATCTTTTGTTTCTCTTTGATTAGAAGTAAAATGAATGATCAATGAATACTCGCAAATCAAACCGAACACAATCCGAATATAGCTTGTTTATCCTATAGGTTAACAAAAATACTTACCATATAGGCCTAAGTGCACGATGTAAACATAACCTATTCAAGGAATGGAAAGTTACTTTTCAAAAGTAACAAGTTACTCGTTATCGGATAGAAAAAGTAACAAGTTATCATTACTACCCAGCAAACACAAATATATAACTATACTATTATATTGCTTCTATATAACGGAATATAATAGATAATATAAATACAACATGTAACTTGAGATGTTATACAGTGCCTGCCAAAAGTTCCGGGCTGACTGAATATCTCAAAAAGTATGCATTTTTTGAGAAAAATGTTTTAGACAAAAATTATAGAGTTTAAAAAAATTTATAATGATCTTATCAGTTTGACTTTGAGTAGCGTCGCCAAGGTTAGGTCAAGGTCACATCAATTTTTTTTAATGAAACACCCTAGTTTTGTTTTCAGAATCTAATAGCTAATGTCGAGAGTTTTCCAAAACGCTATAAGAAAATATTTTTTCATTAAGTATTTTTTGAGTTATGATGCTGGAAAGTTACAGTATCGCATTAGCATTACCCAAGGTGTCCGACTGATAGTTAAAACCTCTTGAATGTTGTTCAGGATCATGTCCTAAGTATCATTTGTCAAAATTAAGATTATTGATGATTATTCCTCTTATTTTCATTTTTGCACTAAAAATTCATTTTTACGTAAAAATTAAAATAAGAAGTTCCATTTTGCATTTTCTTTTTTCATATACTCTCAACTTTTTATCTAATAAGATTATTACGGTTTTACTGCCGAGAATTTACAACGATGAGATTGTTTATTAAGTTATAATATTAACTGACAACTTTATAATACAGAACATGAAGAATACTGTTAACTATATAGATTTCCGACAATTTTACAATTATATTTACTATAACATTGAGAATGACAGATCGGTGTCGAAACGTAACTATTTTCATTTTCATGTGTTAAATTAAAAAATTTTTTGACGTTATGTGGAACAAAATATTAGTATCTCTCGATTATATTTTTTCTTATTAATATTTTTCACGAAAAGGATTCATAGAAAAAGAAAGGAGAAAAGAAATATAAGGAAAAAGAAAAGAAAAGATATATATATATATATATATATATATATTAATTACGTTATGCTTCCTTTTATATATCTTTTCCTTC